>WIGN01000451.1:0-28210 GCA_014235955.1 Colletotrichum sojae
TTGAGTACTTGCTCGCTACGGCCGTCAGCTGCTAAGCCACATGACCCATAGCTCCACACCACCACCACTAAACATGTCAACTAGGAAATTCAGCGAAACCCATTACGCCTTTTACTGTAGTAGCCGATGGACCGATGCAGGTGAGCTATTTCAGGTATTGAAGAGTACACGCGGAATTGTGGAACTAATTTAGTGTGCCTTCGACACGGATTCCATTCCTCTGACTGCTGGTGCCTCTCATCTCGATGTTGTCTCTCAGTGAGACTGCCCTTCTCATATGAATCGAAGGGTGAGTGTGAGCTGAGCTGCCCACAACCACCACGCCATTTTTAATTCAATCCGTTCAAAGTTTTCGATACGGCAAAAGCGAAGAAGAGCAGTCAGTCTTTCTCATCAAGAGCATGATCCACTCAATCCGCGGGAGTACTGCTCGTCGTGCTCCGGCCGACAACACAGCCAAGACATCACCACCACAGCACCATCAAAAGCTGCACATCGCCAAAAAGATGGACGAACAGGGAATCGAACCCTGGACCACTCACATGCTAAGCGAGTATTATACCACTAAACCATTCGCCCAAGTGGATGATCTAGCCCGGACTTGAACCGGAGACCTTCAGTGTGAGCAGGACGAGATGCCGGAGGCTCTCGAGCTGTTAGACTGACGTGATAACCAACTACACCACCAGACCATGTTATTCGATGACTAAATCAATGGCGGAGAGATACTTGGACCCTGTGGCGGATGTGGAGGTGTATCGTGAAGTGGATTAATCGTGGGACTGTGGGTAGGTGAGTGGGACCTCAATGTCCATCCACCGGTTCTTGTCGTCGAAGTGTAGAAGTGGACAGTCGAAGTATGACGGATTGAGGAATCGACGGATAACTTCTGTGAGACGCGTATGGCTTAAAATCATATGCTTTTCTACAACTCATCCAAGCAATTATCGACATTTCTCATTAACGCCCCCGAATACCCTCAACCACGCCACATGGCCTCGATAATGACAAAGAACGACAGCGGGTTCGCCTCCACGCGGACGAGGTCGAACCTCTCGTCGGCCCTCTTGAACAGCTCCTTCCACGCCTCGACGGGCCTTTCCCTCGCGCTGAACAGCGCCATCATGCGCATGTCCGTCGACGTGCCCATCTGGTTGATCGACTTGGGCAGCGCCGCCGCCGCCGCGGCGCTCTCCTCCACGGTGCCCTGCTTGCCGACGTAGTCGATGAAGAGCACCTTCGACCCGGGCCGCATCGCCGGCGTCAGTTTCTTGAGGATCTTGAGCGACTCGGCGTCCGGCCAGTCGTGCAGGATCATCTTGACCAGGTACACGTCGGCCTGCAGCGGCTGCGGCTCGAAGAAGCTGTGCGCCTGGAAGGAGACGCGGTCCCGGAGCTCGTGGGGGATGTTCTGGTCGAAGGAGGACTGGCATTTGGACAGGTCCTGCACCGTGATCTCGAGGTTGGGGAACTCCTTGGCGAGGAGGAAGGCGTCGTGGCCGCCGGAGCCGCCGAGCTGTAGCATCGGATGTCAGTCACAGCAACGCCGCTGCACCGAGCGAGCGGGATGAGAGGAGGAACTTACGTCGACGACCTTGATCTTGCCCGCCGCCTCCCAGTCGTACGCCTTCTTCATGAACCCCTCGAGCTGGAAGATGTCCTTGAGGTAGTCCATGAACTTGACGAACGTGCGCATCCGCCAGCCCTTGTCCTCGCCCTCGCCGTCGTTCTCCAGCATGTCCCACGACACCTTGTACCCCTTGGACAGCTCGCCGCTGTGGTACAGCCCGAAGGCCGACTCGCTCATGTCCTCGCGTAGCTCCGTCCGGCCCTTCTGGTACTTCTCGATGGCGTGCGGGAGGATCGACATGGGCGGGCCGACGTCGTTCATGAGCGCCGTGACGAGCGCCTGCAGCCCTTCGTTCTTGGCCAGCGCCGCGGAGCGCGCGGTGTGGCGCACGCGCGTGGTGAAGGGCTTGCCCGGCTCCGTCTCCTCGAAGATGCGCAGCGTGAGGCCGTGCTCGAGGACGCGGCGGACGACCTCCTCGGGGAGGTCGACGTGCTTTGCGATCTCGGGGTACGAGGCGTCACCGTCGACGGGGACTGCGGCCCAGAAGTTGAAGTGGTTGAGGATGTTGAGCGTCGCGGCGTCGGGCATGCACTTGACGCGTTTAGTAAGGCAAGAGTCAGATGGTACTACAGGAGAGAGCTCACGTTGTGGGTGAAGTTGAAGATGCTCTCGCTCGGCCCTTGGACGAGGTAGGCGAGGTCGTTGGTGGCGTCGACGATCTTCTGGCGCAGCAGGAAGGCCTCGGACGTCAGGCCCTCGTAGTTGGACACGCTGTCCGCGGCGAAGGTCGGCTGCTGGATCTTGTTGTCGGCCAGGAACTTGGAGAACTCGGCCGAGAGCTCGCCGATCCTGGCCGCGAGCTCGTTGATGGTGGGCTGTGTAGGAGCTGACATTGTGTTTAAGGATGTACGAAGAACGGAAAGGGTATCCTGAAGACGAAAAAGGAACAAAGCAGCAAGCAAGAGATGGTTGAGAGATCGTCAAAGGAACAAAAGCCAAGGGCTTGGGCTTCCCTTTTCAAGCTGGGAGATCGGTCCTCTATTTACGTCCCTTCTTCATGATCTCCGCCAAGAACCACCCCGCCGGCTTGCCCTGACCGTCATCATGTAGAAGGCCACAAAGAGGTCGGACATACCACCACTGTCGGACTGATCCCACCCTACCTGTCATTCCTCTCCTGCTCGCTAGGTAACCCCGCCGAAGCTCCATGGGGCGATGATGCCTCGGGGGGAAGGGGGGTAGAAGAGGAGCTTGTGATGGGATATTGTGTCATGGAGAATGCGACGCAAGCTGCAGGTCAGATAAGATTATCTTATCCATCTAGAGTCTTTTTGTTGCCTAGTTACCCCTCCTCGCCAAGCCTATAGGAGCCGTTTGCAAGAGATTTCGATGCAAGTGCCGTCGGATCTGGGAAAAACCGTACGACAAGCTCCGAGGCGTTCGCGTTCAGCAGGGCCCCGGCACACGGAATACCGGCCTTGGTGTGATTAATCGCATTCTCTTGTCTCCATCCTGGTCCCCCCAATCTTTTCCGTATTAGACTATTATGGGGATCCCCCGTCTGGAGTCACTTCGGGGAGAGTGACAGTCCAGCCATGCAATGCAGGAAGCAAGCGGAGGGCAAAAGCTAGCCCCTTGGACGGGACGGCATGCGCCTGAAACCCGTTGATAGCCAGCGATAGGCTACTAGGGGGTGCGGTATTTTCCCCAACGGCTTTCTGCACGTTGCCGCTGCGGACATGTACGATGATGTAGACGGCTCGTGACGATCGCGGCCTGTTTTCGGAAGTTTCCGCTTACAAGGTCATCTTTTCTTTCCAGTGGGCATCAAGGTAGTTACGGAAATCTCGGGTTCGGAACTGCGAGCCGCGTCTAGCCACGGTGACCCGCATTTCGACTCGACATCGAACTACGGATATGTACCTGACGTTGTATGAAGGGCACGACTGTGTTAGACTTAAACGCCAATCTTAACCAGAGCGTTGGGAGCCGAGCTTCGGGATGTGGGAGGAATTGCTGACGGCGCTATCACAAATACTCTGCATACCTACGTGTAGGGACGGAGCAATACTGAGTCCTGACTGAGTCGCGACCCCTGAGTCCTGTATTTAGGCACATTCTGGCCTCCGGAGTTTGCCGGAAGTCCGCAGAATCGATCCTCGGTCGCAGTGTCTTCTAAGAATCGAGGCTTTGAAACCATGAAGCTCCATCGACTGCTCCACGTAGTCGGCCTCTAGACCGACGACGAGTGGGTTCTATCCCGTCGGCCCTCGGCAGGTTTGCCTCAAACAGTGCCTAGTCTATGTCTCCTCTTCTTATTAGTCGTCTCCGCTTGAATCCACATCTCTAGCTTGTCTCTTTTGCGGTTCTTCACACTACGTTAGAATCGGAATTGAACCCCGGGTGTCAAGCTTCTATCCCTGATCACCACAGCCTAGAGCGCGTCTTTTGAATCTGTAAGTCACTAGAACTGCTCGACTTGGGGTTGTTCTGTATAGTTGTCTTTGAAAGCCACGTCTACAAGCTGTGTCCATGAACCATTGTCAACTAAAATGATGCACTGGTCGCCGATCCTACCTCCATGCCTCGTCCCACGGCCGTACTGAAGAGACCCGTTGTTTCTACCTGGTCATGAACCCACAACGCACCCCAGTCCGCGACAGCGGTGCCACATGGGCCCAGGTCTAACCATCAACGGCATTGGCCGAAAGCTGGGGCAGAGGCACCGTGCAACTTCAAGCAAGCTATCTACCCTATCGCACGATACGACACGGACATCGAGACTCGAAGTGGTGATGAAATACCGACTTTCGGAACAGCACAACTGATCCCAGGCCCGGAATAAGTCGGCCGAGCTGTCATTGCCAGCCCCCTTCGCTCCCGCTACCCGCTCTCCCTGCGAGTACAATAGTGTATCGGAGAAACACCAAAGACTGCCGTCTCACGATGTCCATCAGCTGGGTTTGCGGGGCTCGGCAGTTCCATCATAGGTACGGATACCTCGGGGTGGTGGTTGGGCCGCATCTTGGGGGGGCCTTACTCATGAGTAAGGTCCCCTTGTAAGTATTCGAGCTGTAGGGTGTGTAGGATGCGGACAGGTGGTAATCCGTTTTAGCCTGGCATGTACAAAAGAGGGCTCCAACCAGCTCGTCTTCTTCGGTGTACGAGTATTACGTTGGAACAGAAGACGAGAGGTTTTCCTCATGAGGTACCGGCTCTTGACACATCAGTTTAGTAATTGGCTCTGACGAGTCGTGTTCTTTTACAATAAGCTGGAGCCTCGGGGACTTAGACTCAGTGGTCAAAATGGTTATCCGCCATCGGGGATTTAGGACGAGGAGACATCTTGGCAGATCGGTCAGATCATTAACTGCCGGCATCGGGCAAGCATATTTGCAAATATAAACAACGCTATCACACATTCATTCTATCGCCCGACGCAATATTATATTATCCACCTGTACCGCCGCTCTTGGCCCAGACTCCACGCACACGTCACCCATCACCGACCTGTCCTCCCCTCTCGACCCATTCACGGCTGACTCCTCCCATTGTTCTCCTCCGCGAGATTCTCCGTGCTCCGACCCGCCTTGACCTCCTCCCTCCAGGTCACCCTCTCCTGCTTGGTAACTCCAGGTCCCTGGTACACGCTCCCATACAGACCCGAGGCCCAGCTCGCACCGTCCTCTGCCTTCCGGCTCTTGGATCCCTTGAACTTCCTCCGGTACCATTTCCCATATGCCAGAAGGTAGTACAACCGGAAACACAGGAACGCAAACTTGTCGTGCTCAAGGTCCTCGGGATACTCCGCGCCCAGGTCGACAGCAGCCGCGATGCCGGACATGATAGCCACCTCGTGCGCATTAACTAGCGTCCACGAGCCCGCGAACCGCGTGCGCCGCTTCGCCTGCAGGAACATCATCCACGGCACCACGAAGGCATAGTGCGTCCACGAGTGGCAGAGCTGGTGCCACCAGTCCTTGCGTATGATCTTGGACTCGTCGATCTCGTCGTCGGTCCAGTGCTTCCTATCGCGGCCCTTGTTGAGGTAGATGGTCTGGAAGACGTGCTGCTCGAAGGGCACCTTCTCCGGGAACTGGGACTGGTAGTTGGTCGCGTCGAAAGACATTTCTAGTTTGGAGAGATCACCGTCGTACATGCGGATGTAGTACATCGGGCGGAAGTTGTCCCTCGCGAAAGCCAGGCGGGAGGACTGGTCGACGTCGCGCTTCCTGCCGAGGGCCTTGACGGCTTTCGAGTCGGAGTAGAAGTTCTCGTAGTACTTCTCCATGTACGCCGAGTCGTTGTGCGTGATGGTGATGTCGTCCGAGAAGGTGGCGGACCCGAGCACCCTGCGCTCGCGCCAGGAGGACGTCCCGCCTAGGATCTTCTTGGCCGTGTCGGCGAGGACGCAGAGCACGATGTCGTCGTACTGCTCCTCCGACTCGGGCGCGTTCGGGTCTCCACCTTCCGGGTTGTGTCCGTCGGGCACGGGGGTGCGGGGCTTGACCTTGACGAGAACCCCGCGCTTGTTGCGGTGCACGACTTCGGTGAGTTCGGTCGACAGCCGGACCGTCACGCCGCGGGCCTCAAGGTCCTTCTTCCAGGCGGTATAAAAGTCTGTGAAATTGGGGAAGACGACCATCGGCGGCTGGTTCGAGGCGACGCTGTGCTTGTCGGGCGGGTACCACATCCCGTACGTGGGCGAGGTGCACAGCCGCTCGAGCATGATGGCCGGCACTTCCGGCGTAGCGTTCCCCGTGCCGAGGAACAGCGCCGTCATGGGCAGACCAACGACGTTCGTAAACTCGTCCGAGAAGCGAAAGATGCGGAACAGCAGCTTCAGCGGGATCAGGGCGAAGAACACCTCGAACCAGCGCATGAATCTCAGCATGAAGGCCAGCCGGCTGACTTCGGTCTGGTGTTTGAGCATGAACTCTGTAGGAAAGACGTTGGTCCAGAACTTGTCGCCCTTGCCGAAGGAGACCTGCAGCTTGACGGGGTCGGCGTGGAAGCCCTGCCGGGCAAACATGGTGAGGGTGTGGTGGAAGATGTAGCTGCCGCCCTGGACGCCCTGGTTGAACCAGCTCGCGCCGTGGCGGTCCTTTTCGAGAGGGAGGGAGAAGGCCTGGCCGCCACAGTAGTCGACCGAGTCAATCAGGTTGACGTCGAATTTGTCGGGGTGGTTGGAAAGGTGGTAGGCCGTCGACATGCTGCGAGTTGTTAGCCATCATCTTCATCTCATCTCATTTCTATGTGATATGTGATGTGACAGGATGTAAACATACCCAGCCGCACCCGCACCGACGACGAGGACTCTCTTCCGCCCATCCTTTGCCGTATTTCCGTTGTGAGCCATGTCTTTGGCGCCGTTCTGCTCGAGGTCACGATCAAACGTGCTGGTGGTGTTGGTCTCCATGGAAAGAGACCCAAGGACCAATACCGACAATTAAATTGAACTTTTACATCCTCCCCTCCCCCCCTGGAATGCCGCGCGCCCCCGCCAAATATGAGCTGAGTTTCCAGCCGTTTCGCGTGTCTATGACGCGGTGACACCGAGGTTGATGAGGTCATCACCCGCTCCGCGCTTCTTTGTCCACTAAGAAAGTGCGCTGTGCAACCGGGCTCCGGCCTGCGAGATTAGCGATCGCGCCGGGAGATAGATCACCCCTCACGGATCGGAACTAGCGGGGTCGGGGCTTGTTTTCCCAAGTGGGGTGAGATGGTGTCACTGTAATTGAGTCGAGGTGGCTTGTACACCTATACATACCACGGTCTTGAAGGTTAGCGCAGTTCTTGCGGGACTTCCCATATAACCAGGCCCCGCAGGTAACACGCGAACCTTGAAGACCAGGGGATAGGTGTAACTTGTAAGTTGTGAGTCCTACATAGGTACCTACGGATAGTACCTAGTATGGATAGTAGGGTAGGCGATTGGTTGTAGTGGCTTGGCGTGCTTGAGCCCCGTCTCCACTTATTTGCGCCAAATCTTGCCAATCGGGCTGAAGTTCTACCGAGAGCCGTGCCGTCTCGCTTCCTCCTAATTCGCTGTTTTCGTTCGGGGATAAGCTTCTTAGTGCTCACACAGTGCCAATCCCTTCCAAGACACGCTTGCTCGCGCCGTGCTGCTTGAGGTATTGCCCGACCAACCCGCGGACGAAGAAGGAGGCACGTCGGATCTCATCTACCATGGGTTTCGTGCTTACGCGTACCGATGTCCAAGCCGCCGCGAACGAGGAAATGCCGCGGAGGGCCATGCGGAGAGCTACGCGGAATAATTAACGCTGTAGTTCAGAAAAGGAGACGTGATTCGGGTGTTTTTTTTTTGTTTTTTTTCTTCATCCCCTGGAGCATCCAATAGATTGGACGTCAACTAGCTCGTCGCCACTGGCGGGCAAACGGGACAGCAAACGTTCCATGAGGTTTGCAACTTGAAGTGAGTGGCCCCTGGGACCAAGATCCAGGGGTTGGCCAGAAGGAATGAGCCCTCAGTATGGTCTGCTTCGTTCTTTTATACCCATCAGCTCGAGCATTAAAGTTTTCAACATCGAGAGGGCCAGGACCTACTCAAGAGGCGGAAGTTTATTAGTAAAATATTTCATTTTTCAGAGCACAAATGTTTTACGAGGGGTTACAAAGTAGCAGCTTCCTTGAGTATATAAAAGAGCCCTCATTGTAAGGTTCCAACCTATGATGCTTACCCTTGAACCAACTACTTGCATCTAGACAAGCATTCTGATCTCAGTTGCGTCGACCTATTGCAGCATAACATAACGACCACCAATTAGATCGGCTTCGAAAACTGAGAGACTATACCCCGAAAGTGCTTTCAATTTAACAGCACGTCGAGAACCCGTACTCATTCAATGAAATCGTCATCCGGCGACTCCTATCGCTCAATGACGTCAATATCCCCAGTGACCTCGTCCAGCTCCCTCTCAAAGGTCATCTGGATGTCCACCACCTGCTGCAGCTGCTCGCAGTCCAGCCGCCTCTTCTTGTGCGCCGCAAGACTCCTCGCCGTGCGCACCACATTCTTGATCTGCCTGCCATTCAACTTTCCCTCGGCAAGCCTGTCCAGCCCGTCCTCGTCGATATCCACCCCGCCCTCGACGCCCGCCAGGAAATTCTGCCACACCTTCAGGCGGCTCTCCTTGGGCAGGTCGTCGTACTTGAGCGGCACGTGGATGCGGCTCTTGAAGGCGTCGTCGAACGTGCGCACGCGGTTCGTCGTCATGAAGAGGATCCCGCTGTAGTACTCGAGCGTGCGGAGGAAGATGGACACGAGGCTGTTGCGCTGCATGTCGTGCAGCGAGCGGCGCTCGAGGAACACGTCCGCCTCGTCGATGAGCAGCACCGCCTTCCACGTGCTGGCCAGGTCGAGCGCCTTGCCTAGCTTGTCGTCCAGCGTCTCCGCCTCCGTGCCGAGGTCGCCCGAGGAGACGATGTACAAGGGCCGCCGGCTGAACTCGGCGACGCACTCCGCTGTGAGCGTCTTGCCCACGCCGGGCGGGCCGTGGAGCACGAGGATCAGGCCGCGGCCCTTGCCCTTGACGATGTCGTCGAAGGCGGAGGCGTTGGGGTCCGTCGTGCGCGCCGTGTGCTCGGCGACGAGCGCCTGGACGAGGTCCTTCTGCGACTCGGGGAGGACGAGCTGCTCGAAGCACTTGGTGTTCCACTCGATCGGGGAGATCTTGTCGACGAAGAAGTCGAAGAACTTCTTCTCGGTGAAGCTGAACCCGCGGACCATCGGGCTCGCCAGGAGGCGCTGCTCGTCCGTCAGCGGCGGTAACTCGGCCGTCTCCTTGGGCACGAGGTCCATCTCGTCGCTGTCGGAGGCCTGCTTGCGCTTCTGGCCCGCCGTCTTGGGGAACGGGGAGACGTTGAAGGCGTAGTCGGCGAGGATGCGGTGGTGCGTCTGCGCGTCGACCATGACGCGGCCGTCGATGTTGTACCGGCGGCAGCGGGCGTCCAGGGCTACGCCCTTGTACTCGACGAAGTTCTGCCCGGCGAGGGCCTCCCAGCGGCGGCCGCGCTCCGTGAGGAGGTCGACCACGGCGTCTGGCCTGGGGTGGTTCTCGAGGGGCATGGCGTTGAGCGATGCGACCTCGACGGCGCCGCCGAACTGCGGGATCGTGACGTGCTCGACTCTGGTCCCGAACTCGTCGCCGTCAAAGTCTACGTACTCGACGCCCAGCCGCAGGCCAGGGGCCATGCCGCAGACGTAGTCGTAGCTCTTCAGCTTGTAGACGCGCGCCTGGCTGAGCCGGGTCGCGTAGACGAGGCATCCGGGGCGGAAGATGGTCCAGAGGTGCTCGTAGTTGATGAGGCCCTCCCCGAGGAGGTTGGTGACGTTCTTGATGGTGTCGCCGAACTGCTCGTTGATGAAGCTGAGCAGCAGGGGGAGGTGTCGTGCGCCGTCAGAATCCGGGTCAAGGTTTTTGCCTGCCTCGGCAAGGTCATGCCGGTAGTGGTAGAGACTGCGGGCAGGGAAGTTGACGGAGATGTCTGCGGTTAGGTAAGACTGGCCGGGGTAGCTACCGCCGATGACATCTTTGAGGATTTCCTTGAGCGCGGGCGAGTTGACCTCGAGCGACGTTTGGCAGACGTATTCGTTGCGACCATCGTAAGTGCGGGTGATCTGAAAGGTTAGAATGATGGAGGGCGGTCCAGGAGGGTCATACTCACGCAGAGAGCGTACTTCTCGTACCAGTTGGTCTTCTGCTCCGGCACATCCTCGTCATCCTTTGGCTCGGTGATGTAGCCGTGACCCTTCTTCGTCCAGCGCTTCTCGAGGTGCTTCAGCTCAACCTGCATGGGGGCCTTCTCGAGCTCCTCGCGGCGCTTCTTGTCCTCCTCGGTGATGGCGCCATTGATCTCCTGCTGGTCCTCCTCGTCTAGGGGCTGATCATCGGATCTGTGGGCGAAGGACTTGCGGGCCGTCTGCTTTGTGCGAGCCATGTCGGTTAGGTAGGAATGGGGGGATATAATTCGATGGTTGACAAAGTTTCTGGTGCAGGTGTGTCAGTTTCTGAGACCGTTCTCTAGATTCTGGGAAGCAGCGGCCTATTTATACCTGGGAAGGGGAGCCGACATCCCCAAAGGACGTTGAGGTTGAGACCCTCCAGCAGGAACTTTAGGCATGGCGTAGGCAACCGTACCCCGCTCGGACGGTCAAGATGGAGTTACCCGGGTCCGGAACGGCGTCAGAGAAACGGGATCAAAGGAGTCGTGACTCAGTATGGCATCCAAAGGATCAATAGCGTTCAAACCCCAGACGATTTCTGGAGCCTCTGCCTGGAGGACAGGGCATATAAAGCGGCACGGACTGCAGAGGAGGGCCGCTGCTGCCTGCGTTGCCTGAGACGCAGAGCCGCGAACCACACCGAACGGCCCGGTAGCCTCACTTCGAGGGCCACAACGCCGGATGCCGAGTCCCCCATGATCCGATAGGCCGGCGGGTACAGTCCGAGGCAGATGATAGGCGCGTGGGAAAAGGCCCAGGCAGACAGGGCATAGTGATCGGCACGGGTAACGTATGACAGGATTTCTTGCCTGCTCGGTGAGGCGAGCAAATCCCATGTGGGAGGTCAATGGAGGAGGGAGGACATGAATTGGAGCATGTGTGAGAGGTACGTCCAGACCCCCCGAGACGGACCCGGGCCCTGCCCGGAGGAACGCTTGGGCCCCCACCAAGCCACAGATCCCAAGGCAGCAGCCCATGTGGCGCAGTCGTCACACCAACACTAATACGGGACCTCCCGCGGACGCCGTCAGCAACACATCACCAGAGGATTGAAAAGCGCGGGATTCACCTGTCACACAGGACCAATATTTGGACAAAGAAGTTCTTGTATCTCTACAGACAGGCTGGTCTAACCAGCGCACCTGCTGAAGGTGCTCGACCTCTACCCCCAAATCACTTGAAAAGGCAACACAACGAGTGCGAAAATGGTGTATCAATCGCCATGTGATGATTTGCTCTATCCCCAAAACTCCGTAATTATTTCATGCCATTAGCGTACGTACGTATATACAGCGAGAAAACGCTCAACGACGCGCCCGCTCGACGGCCGCCGCGCTTACTTTGCCCGCCGCGTTCAGGTTGGTCATGGAGAGGCCGGCGGGGGTGACGGTGCCGCTGGGCGCCGGGGTGTTGGTCCTCGTGGGGGGCGCGGACCGGTTGTGTTGCATGTGAGCCCTGACCAGGTGACCGGCCGCCAGCGCACTGCAAAGCGACAGCTCGCCGGCAAGGACACCGGCAGCGATGATACGGGCAAGGCGGCGGGAGTTCTCGCCGGGGCTCGTGGGGTGGGGACCGCGAATGCCGAGCATGTCCAACATGGCGCTTTGGGGCTCGAGGATGGTACCACCGCCGAGGGTGCCGACCTCGAGGGAGGGCATGGAGACGGAGATCTGGAGGGAGCCACGGAGACTTGGAAACGTTAGCAATGCGGGTGGCCTGTTCGGAGCGAGAGAGACTTACTTCTTCATGATGGTGATGCAGTTGGCACTCTCCACTACCTGAGCGGGATCCTGACCGGTGGCGAGGAAGACGGCGGCGACAATGTTGGCGGCGTGGGCGTTGAAGCCACCGACCGAGGCGGCCATGGCAGAACCAATCAAGTTCTTGTTGATGTTGAGCTCGACCAGGGTGTCGACATCGCACTTCAAGACGCTCTTGACGACGTCAGCCGGAATGATAGCCTCGGCGACGACGCTCTTTCCACGTCCGTCAACCCAGTTGATGGCGGCGGCCTTCTTGTCCGTGCAGTAGTTACCAGAGACGGAGACAATGTTCATGTCCTCGAATCCCTCCGAGGCCATGACCGACAGAGCGTGCTCGACACCCTTGGAAATCATGTTCATGCCCATGGCATCACCAGTGGTCGTCTTGAAGCGGATGTACAGGTTGGTGCCGGCGAGCGCAGTCTTCATGGTCTGCAGACGGGCGAAGTTGCTGGTAGAGTTGAAGGCCTTCTTCATGGTGTTCTGGCCAACCTCGGAGTCGAGCCAAAGCTTGGCGGCGCCAGCACGCTCGAGGGTCTCGAAGCTGACACAAGGTCCACGGGTCATTCCGTCGGCGGTAAGGACAGTCACGGCACCGCCACCCGAGTTGATGGCCTTGCAGCCACGGCTGGTACTGGCGACCAACACACCCTCAGTAGTAGCCATGGGGATGAAGTAGCTCTGACCGTCAATAACGAGAGGACCAGCAACACCGACGGGCAGGGGCATGTAACCGATGACGTTCTCGCAGCACGCACCGAAGACGCGCTCCCAGTTGTAGTTGTCGTACGGCAGCTTGGAGCGCTCGAGGCTGCTCGTGAGATCCGAGGTGGCGTTCGTGCGGGAAATAATGCTGCGACGGACCTTGACGGCGCGGGTGTGGTCCTTCAGGGCGCGCTCGAGGGAGTAACCAGGGATCTTGCCGCGAAGAGACATGCCAATAACCTCGTGGTCGGTCATCTCGTGGACGCGCTTCTCGGAAATCATCTTCTCGAGCTGGGCGATGGTACGGGGTTCGGCGGGAGCGGCCGGCTCGGACGACTTGGCCTTGGTCATGGAGAGACCTTCAGATTCATCATCCGTCGATGCGGGCGTGGCCGGCTTGGGCGTCGGGGGGATGTACTCGCCAAGGGGCAGAGTGGCCGAATCGGTATCATTGAACTCCTCAGCACGGGCCAGCTCCTTGCGGTCGATCTGGTGGTCGGGAACGTTGGGGTCCTTGATGCCCCAGCGGGCGGCGTTGAAGAGGTAGCCGTTGAGCGCAACACTCATGGCAAGAGCAACAACAATCCACTTGGAAAGGACAGGGTCCTCCAGGCTCTTCAGGATGCTGCCAACCATGCGGCCGCCAACGCCGTAGTTCTCAAAGTGGTCATACTCATCCTCGTGCTTGGACTTGCTGGCGGGGGAGGGGAGGGCGTAGTGGACGGAGGGGTACTCGAGCTCGTACTTGATGGGGGTGAGGATAGTGACAACAGTAGCACGCTCGCCAGCCTTGGCCGATCCCAGAATAGCGTCCAAACCGTTGGAAGCGACCTTGAAGGGGTCAACGGGAGGGGCAGTAACAACGGCGCTCAGGCCACCAGTCAAGGAGGACAGGCTAGGCAGAGAGCTCGAGTTGCGGAAGGGAATGGTGCAGATGTTGATGGCGTTGATCAGGACAAAACCAGTCACCATAAGCATCTTGAACTTGGGCACGTTGCTGCTCTTCATCTGCTTGCCGAACAAAGAAGCCTCCTTGGGGGCCTTGCCATTGAACTCGGGCCAATCGTTGCTCTTGGCCACGTTTTCGGCAACGCGGTGGCTGACGCCGTCATCCTCGAGCGCGCGGCGCATCTGGACGTGGCGCTTGATCCGGTTGATCTCGAGCTTGATGCTAAGGATAGCAGTGTAGAAGGAAAAGAGGAGAATGCAATCGAAGAACAGAATCCAGGCGGCGAGGAAGCAGAACTGCTGCAGACCGCCCTGGACACCAGAGGCAGCGCCGATGACGAGGATACCGATCTCAATGGCGTAGTCCTTGATAATGTCGTAGCCCTTCTCCTTGATGGCGGCCTGCACAGCGTACTGGATGACGTTGGGAGACGCGACCTCGGACTTCTTGGACTTGCCGTTCCCGTTGTTGTCCTTGGGCTTGCGGTGCTCAATGGCGTGGGAGAGCACGGCGCGAGTGAGCACGATGTTCTTCTCGAAGCCAATGGTCACAACCAAGAAGGGCAGTCCCTCGGAGAGCAGAACCATGGTGATGGGAACACCGAGCTTAGTAGTGACGAGCAGACCGAAGAGGAACGCAAACACCGAGGAGAACAGGACGTTGGTGAAGAGCCAGAAGTTGGACCCCATGCGACGCATAGAGAGGAACAGGGAGACGAAGGTCAGGTGCATCGACAGGTAACCGAGGACCATGATGAAGATGTCGAGGGCCTCGGCGTTCTTCAGCAGGTCGATGAACTCGGTCCAGCCATTGTGAACCCACTGGACCAGACTGCTGTGGGTGTACACCTTGGCGGCCTTCATGATCCACATCTTCTTCTCGCTGCCATGGCTGGTCTGGGTCTCGTCGCTCGCAACGTCAGGAATCTCCTGGGCGACGGTGAGGAACTCGGGAGCCTGGGAGTACGGGACGGCGAAGGCGAGAGCGCTGTCCTGGGAGTAGCTCGTGAAGGAGTTGGAGGTCGAGGGCAGCGAGGTAACGGACAGGTTCTGGGGGATCGGGACCGCGTGGGTGCGCGGGGCAGTGTTGGCAGACTCGGACTGCGACTCGGGGAAGACGAGGGTCAGTAGGGCGAGGTGGTCGACGTCACCGGCGACGGGAGCCTCGGGCTCGAGATTCTGCCATTTCCAGGCAGTCTCGGGGCCGGCGTGCAGACGGCGGCTTCCCTCGGTCAGGGACGACCAGTCGGCGGAACGGACGCTGATGGAGGCATCGAACAGGCTCTCCTGCAGCAGCCCGACGTACGATGTGCTGGCGAGCACCGCGACAATGACGACGGTGTGGATCGGGTGGGAGCAAGCGAGCTTCGAGAGAAACTTGAGACCAGGCGTGATCTTCTTGTTGAGCCAGGAGGGGGTTGCCGGCTGCGCAGCGGGCTGCTCGCCCCGAAAGCGGTGGGGAAGAAGTGCGTTCATGACGAAGGTAGCGGTGAATGCAGATCGGCTATTGAGAAGGCATTTGCGGTTCAAGGATCGAAGAGAAGGAACGACGGCGTAGTCTGGAGAGCAAAGTTAGCAATTGATGCCTCTGGACGGTGTTGAGACCGACGTTGAGGTGCGCAAAACGAAAGAAGCAGAGGTGGAGGGGGGGGGTGATAGTGGGCGACTTCGGTGCTGGCACTTGAGCTGGAATGGATGAGGAATTTTTTGGGCGGCGCGGATGTTTGTGCTGGTGCGGGATGCGATGCAATGCAATGCTGATTGGAGGGGAGGCGCGTACCAGGTTGAGCAGACGCCGTTGACGTCTTGCGTGTTGTTTAGAGGTGCAGCTTGAAAGTCCCTCAAGGTTCTTCGCTCACAAACACACGACACGCACAAGCAAACACACGCACAACACTGACGAAAGAGGTTGAGGTGGGATGTTGTGCTTTTCTTGGACGGGGGCCGAAAAAAATTAATAGTCGCAAACGACGTCGGAGATCGAGGCTGGTCGGTGGTTTTGCGGAGGGCCGAAGGCGCAAGGAGCCGTTGAAGTGCTCGATTGATCGGAGGAGGTGTGGATTCGGGCGCCGCGCAGTCCTGTTGAAGAGGATACTGGGTGACTGGAGAGAAAGCGACCTTGCCGTGCGGGAGTGGCCAAGGGGAAAGACAAAGCGAAGCAGGAGGGAGGGAGGAGAAAAAAAGGTGCGAGACTGACCCTCGCGATGCAACGACACCCAAGTACCTTTTTTAGATATGGAGCCCTTGCTGGGTCGAGACGCGGGTCGAAGGGGGGAGGGAGGGCTTCAAGAGTCCAGGGTACGTAGTGCGGTACGTAGCGTAGAGTGCCCTCTAGGTATTAGTTGCTGGCAGGAGCCGTTTGTCACCGAAGATGGCGGGGAGGAGAGACACTCTCGTGTGCGAAGGTCGGTCCGCTGGTCTGGTGGTGAGAAGTCAGACAGTCAGAAAGGCAGAGTCCGGTCGAGAAAGAAGGGGGAAGGGAAGCAACCAGTTTAAAGATCCCGGAGGACGGTGGACGGACGATGGGAAATAAAAAGAGACTCCCGGATGCTTGTCGAAGGCACAGCACAGAGAAGACTAGACGGTACAGAAGGAAGGAACAAGTTCAACAGGTGAGGTAGGTACCGTACCGTAGGCCGGGTCGAGGCCAGAGATTGGTACCACCGGTAGAGGTAATGTCAGGATGTTGAAGGTACCTCCCCGTAGCGTCGAAACAGCGTGGGAGGGAAAGTAGAGCAGCTCCACACGGGACGAAATTGAGCGATGCTAATCCCAGTAGATTGTGGTGGCCGGTGATGATGAGCTGCGTCGGAGTACAAGAGCGAGAGTAACTAAAAAAAAAAAAAAAAAAAAAAAAGAAGAAGAATTTGACGTGGATTGCCCAGCAATAGCAAATTTACCGATGGTCCGCGCCCTGGCACCGGCATGGTGGGTAGGTACGTACACTCCAAGCTGCTGAGGTACCTAGGTATCTCTGCGTATCCACAACGCACACCACGCCAGCATCTCCACAAGATCTTTCCTGTTTTGGAATGACGTGCTGTGCGCCGACTTTTCCCGCACGACGTGGGGATGCGGATCCAAACAGGGCCTGATTGTACCCAATGTCCGTAGCAGGTACCTACCCAAGGAACCTCAGAAGGCACCGACCAACCTGTTCATCTCCGATGACAACTTCCATCCGTTCGTTTAGAAGATAGGCTTCTAGTTGCTCTTGAATGTTAATTCGTCCCTCTTTGCTTTTAAAAGCCATGATGCATATCTACGTAAGGCAAGGAAAGGAAAACCTCACAAGCCGAGAGAGCTGGCATGTGTCGGTGTCGTATCTGTGTCAGTACCAGGCTGGGCAGACGTTGAGCTGTCGCAGCTGCCAACCTGCCACGGCGGCCTTTCCTCGTCCGCTAGGGCACCTGTCGCAGCAGAATCCGGAAAGGCCAGGCGGGCACTAGTGCCACAAGCCCCTCCAAGACAGCTGGAGGGCCGAGGACGCCCCCAAGTCCACGAGTCCAGGGCAGCGTCCGCTGTGCCTTGCTGGGGTGTCACAGGGGCTTCCGCAGCTTGCATCGCCGCACAGATGGCGCGTCCAATGCCGTCCAGTCCTATCACTCCGTTGTGCTTCTAGGGCTCGTTGGTGAGAACGACGACCCAACGGGAGAGGCAGAAGACCGACAAACATTGGTTCTAAGACAATGGCGTTTGCTCGAGTCGACTGTTTTTAACTGCTAGCTGATCATGTATCTGGGTACTGGTAGCGTTGATTCGGTGTCTTTCTTATCTAAGGCCAACCCGATACGGAACCTCCAAGTTCTGTCCCGATGCTACAGACTTCACCGCCAACGCTGCGTCACGGAACACAGACACTTACACAACACACGGGGCCTGCTGCGGCGACTCTGTCGTGCTTCTCGACGTAGCACCTCTGACGGAATGTTAGTCCTGGGTTCGGAGCCTCAGGACAGCCAGAGAGAGGCTCTGCAATCGTGGATCACGGCACCACAGACGCAGCAGGGACGACGGTAGGGCCAGGTCCCCTGATGATGCGCGCCTTGCCAGCTTCGAGAAGCGTCCGAGGGTCTTCGTCGTGTTACTGCTCCTGGCGAGTTGCATGCGCGCGGGCGGGATCAGAGCAGATCACATATCAACTGGCCGCTTCTCTTCTTTTACGTGGTTTGGTACGATTATTTGATTCGATTTTTTCTCTTTTCTCTACCTACCTAGGTACTTACACGGCCATCCAGGGGATGTACCTACCACGTAAGGAAACCCACAACGCCGTCGTGCAAGTGCAGGGCAGGAGCAGAGTCCAATCGCACCCGTTCGACTCGGATTTACAGCAGGGTTACATTGACGTGAATGGGCCAATGGCCCGCTGCGAACCTGTCGAATTGCAGGCCTTTCCCTCACTCCACTGCTCGTCCAGTTGTACCTGGGTACCGCCAGCACGTCCTGTCAGGCAATTGCGACTCTGACTGCACCTGCCACTGCTTCCCGTTCCTTCGCAGGCGTCCCTTTCCTTCCACCGAAATATTCATCCATCTGATAGGCAGACGAATCGTGCATCTTGCATCGTGGGAAGCCATTTTCCATCTTTATTTTTGTTTCTCACTGGCCGCCCATCCCACCAGATCTTCACCCCACGCTGCACAGCCGGACTTCGGCCTCGCCCGCGCTTACCTACCCTTCTCACGCCCTGCTCCTTCCAGAGGCTTCACATCCTTCGACCGCAGCCGCAGCACCCCGAATGCGTCTTGTTACAGAGGAATGTCAGCACGCAGTGTGACCCGCGGCTTACAGGCTGCGGCCCCTTTGCCTACTTCCCGCCAGGCCCGCCGTTTACTGTCTCGCCGACCCCCCAGATGTCGCCAAATCGACGTGGAGATCTATCCGAATCTGGCGGACTTGGTATCAGCCAGGCCCTCCCGCTCTTCCGACTGCCCCCATCCTGCACACCTGATCTGACATGGAGGGGCCTAGTGTAGGTATTGGGTGCTTGCCTCGCTCGCATTCCTTCATCGCCCGCCCAAACACTTCGGGAGCCTCGCTTGCCGGTTCTTTTCGTGATGTCACGTACAACGAGCATCAGCAACCCTCCGGCGCGGCGGTTGACACGCGAGCAAAGGGTATCTCCCGGCGGTGAGGCCGTGGTGAGCCGCCGTTGGAACGGCCGTCAACGTCAGATCTCTGCAGCCAACCCCTGCCGATCTCCTGTTTTTCTTCCCCGTTCTTCGCCCCCTCGCCTGCATGGGCCAGCTGAAGGCCCCTCGAAACCCCTGCCGCTCTCGCGGGGCCACGGAGTCCTCGCAACTGCCATGATACCCAAGCACAAATCACCACGTTTGCAGCGCGGCAGGGTTCTTGTCGGTTGTCAACGGCGCTGTTCCTGCTGCTGGCTGCTGGTGCAGCTGAATCCCGGCTGGGGCAGCTGATGGAATTGGATGTTAGCCGGCCTCTCTTACTGTCCGGATTATTGGGGGCCTTGCGCTTGTTGCCTGGGTTGGCCTGGATGGGATTTAATTCGCGGCACTTGGCCAGAGATGAAGAAGCTGCCAATCTGCTGATAGACTACGCTACCTGCTCTACCGTTTACCCTATCGCATTCAAGCTTCGACACTAATGATTCGTTGGAGTAGGGCTGCGTCAGACCAACAGCAACTGCAAGCAAGCAAGCAAGCAAGCAAGCAAGCAAGCAAGCAAACACGATGTTATCCTTTTGGTGGTCGTCGAGAAGATGACGGATTGCCCGACCCCAGACCCAACCAAAAGTGCCTTTTTGAAACACGAGACAAACTCCCCCATGAGCACGGAGGCCGGGTCTCTCGGACGGGTCTCTCGGACGGATACTTCATCGCATTGTATATTCACATCAGGAAACGGGGGCATTTCCAAACCTGCCTGCGGCTTGGAATACACCAGGCGGGAGATTCCCACGCTGTGACGCCGTCTCGCGAGACGACGCCCAGAGATTCGCGAAGAAGGACGATTTGTCGGCCCCTCATCCCCGTCCAGCGGCTTCAACCCTACGGACCTCCGGCCCCTCCACACTGACGATTTTCACCCCGCTGGCCTCCAACTCGCCCTTGCAATCGTCCCATTTCTCTACGTCCACCGGCCTGGTGCCCTCCTCGACGATGAAGGTTCGGAACCCTTCCCTGTTCGCGTCCAAGGCCGTGAACTTGACGCAGTAGTCGCCGGCCAGACCGACCACGAAGACGTCAGTGACGCGGTTCTCCCCGAGGAGCTCCGCGAGCCCGCTGTCGGCCACGCGCCCCGCCTTGAAAGGGTCGTAAAAGGCGCTGTACATTTCCACCTCTCTCATTTGACCCTTCTCGATGATGATGTCCACGGCAGCGACGTCGAGCTCCGGGACGAGGGCGGCACCAGGCGTCCCCTGTACGCAGTGCACCGGCCATAGGCGGGTCTCATAGGTCTCGGTGCTGTTGCGCGGGTTGACTATGGCGACGGAGTCGACGAAGGGCTGCTTGCCTGGGTGGTTGGAGGCAAACGAGACGTGGTCCTGGGGATGCCAGTCTTTTGTGGCAATCTTGACGACAAACTGCATGCGCAGCAGGGAGTTTACGATGGGATGGATGTCCCGACCGTTGGCAACGGCGAGCGAGCCATTCTCCAAGCAGTCAGTCATGTACAAGCAAAGCAAACCTCTCGTCCGTCGGCAGAGCGGGGAATGCAAAGACGCCCAGTCCGTGGCGTCGCAAACAGGAGGGAAGGGGATCAACTTACGGGTGGGCAAAAGTCCTCTTGAAAGTCGACGACGATCAGCGCCGGCCTGAAGGACTCATCCGCCATAGTCCCTAGGCTGGGATGGGATGTTTGGTTCAGATGCTTTCCAGTGTTTGCTTCCCGACACCGCGGTAACTCTTAGCATAGACTCGGGGCGTCTGTGCGGATGATGGATGCGAGACACTTGCAGGGCGGCGAGTCCGTTAACGGAACCCCTCGTAGAAATGGCAAGTTCTGTTTCTTTGGGGGTATCTAGGTGGGAATACTCCAGAGACAAAACTAACCAGTGACAAAAGACGGCTGGGATTTGAGTTTGCGATTGCAAACCACGCGAGTCGCAGTCGGATCCATCCATGGATACCTCTAATGCTTTATCTTATCGTCTGCATCCACCACTGGACAACGTCGTCCCCCACCGCGGGTGCTTATCGCGGCTCAGTGGGTGGGGAGCCTGGGAGAAGACCTCCTCCATCTGTAGCGCAAATTACAGCGGACGGGTGTAACCTGCCACTGCTGTAAATCTGCGATTTCATATCCGTACGCTGTAGTGTGATAGCGGCCGACTCGCGTTATCCCGTGCTATCACAAATTGGGGATCGAAATGAGGGTTCGCTACCTACACGTATACTACGGCGAATTGCACGGGGTACTTGGGTACGAACCTCAAGGTACCTGAGCTTGACTCGAGCTATCGGCGCATTTCAACCCTCACCGGCGTTTTTTGCCTTCTGATTCAGGCAAGAACGGACTTGGGGAATCCCTGCAGGCAGCAGCAGCAGCAGGTACCGAAGTATCTACACCACGACCCCTCCCTCCATGGACCATGGATCACGCCTCCTCTGGTTCACCAGCAGCTTGCGCCACCCGATGGCAGCTGAACACCCGCACCACCATCGCGGCCATGTGCAGCCCGGTTCAAGCTCCACCAGACGCCGTGAGCCGCGCCGCCAACCTCCCCCGGACACGGCAGACATTTCCGTGTCACGATGCTTCGATATGCAGGGGCAAGTCTCCTAGTCGTTCGTGGTGGACGCCGTGAGAGATGTCGTCCCCGTCGGTAGATTTCGCCTATGCACGACAGGACGGAGTTTTGGCATGAAATCCGAAGTCCGTCGGCTGTGTCCTAGTTTACGTAGGGCTTTTTCGGGTTTCTTTCCCCTGGATCCGACGTCGGCTTCCTTGGATGAATCGGGTCGACGAAGCAATTCGCTTGGTTCAACGTTCGCCCTGACAAACAATCATTACCCGACATCCGTCTTCGAGTCCGTCGATCGGCGCGTCATGGCTGGCGCAACAGTCTCGGTGAGCTGGGGACAAGACCGTTGGGGGACGCCATCCCTGATCAAGCTGTCTCAGAAGCCCTGAATTTCCTACCGGTGGAAGCTGGAGAGCAAGAGCTCAGAGCTATCAACTTGAGCTGCGGTCCAGATGGGGGCTAGCTCCACGCTCTAGACGAAGCTCCAACTCGCCTCTCGCAGTTCGACGCAAGCCATTCAGCCCTGTTGCCGCCGGCCCTCCAATCACAGACCCTGTCTGGTTGCTCAGCTACGGCTTGTCCCCGAGGCTGTGGGCGCCGCGACTCGAGTGCCACTTCAGATGACAGCGGCAGCAACTGACACGTCGACGGTGTGATGCAACCGGTTAGAGTGTCGCAGGTGCTGCTTAGGAAGAGGGTCCGATAAGAACGACTTCGCGTCGTCATAGCGTCTCCTCTGCTTACCTTCTACCGTCAGAACAACAACTCCGTCGTCAAACCGAACAGCAACCCTCGAGATGCGCTTATCACCGCTGCTGGCGCTCGCCGCCCCCGTCCTCTCGTGGGGCAACGTCGGCCACCGCACCGTCGGCTACCTCGCCGAGAAGTACCTCACCCCCGAGGCCGTCACCATCTTCGGCGACCTGCTGGCCAACGACCGCAACTACGACATCTCGGACGCCGCGACCTGGGCGGATACGCTCCGAGGCCACATGGGCTGGGCGAGCAAGTATCACTACATCAGTGCGTCATCTCTAGCTTCATCTCCAAAACGGACAGACTGCTAACGCCCGCCAGACCCTCGCGATGACCCTCCCCACATGTGCGGGATGAAGTATCCCCAAGACTGCCCCTCCACCGGGTGCGTCGTCTCCGCGATCCAGAACTACGTGCGTCTACTACCCTCAAACTCATCTCCGAGGGCCGTGCTGACACCTCCCAGACCGCCCAGATCCTCGACACGACCCTCCCGCACGTCAACCGCAAGAACGCGACCATGTTCGTGATCCACTTCCTCGGCGACGTCCACCAGCCCCTGCACGCGACGGGCCTCCTCCGCGGCGGCAACGACATCCGCCCCGTCTGCTGGCGCCGCCAGCCCTCCCGCGACGGCCGCTGCGCGGGGCCGATGAGCCTGCACTCCGTCTGGGACACGCAGATCCCGCACCGCATTAGGGGTCTGCCGGCGCATCTGGGGATTCCGCAGCAGAAGGTCGCTGCGGCGCAGTGGGCGGATGATTTGTTTCTTCGCCAGGGGCAGGCTGGTGTTAATGCCACGGGGCAGTGCGTCGATCTCGAGTCTGGGGATTGTGCGGTCCGCTGGGCTTCGGAGAGCAATGCGCTCGTGTGTTCGCATGTGCTCAGGCCTGGGCTTGCGTGGTTGAAGGCCCATGATTTGAGCGAGGGGTATTATGACGAGACGTGGGAGGTTGTGGATGATGTTATTGGGAAGGCTGGGGTTAGGCTTGGTGCGTGGTTGAATGCTATCGCGGAGAGGCTTTCGGCGAGGGAGGGCGTTTCTGAGGAGCTTTGAGGGACTGGCCAAGAAGCAAGGGAATCTCGGCTAGAGTTGAGTCCCGAGCGGGCCTGGAGCCAAGACCGAGCTGCATAGGGGTCCGTTGCATCGTGAGCTTTGGGTCTAGGTTTGGATGCGCGTTGGGTATGCGGGTGGGAAGGGTGTCACCTCACCATGCAGCTCGTCTGTTTCCATCCGCGTAATTCTTCAGGACGCAACTTTTCTCAAGTTTCACGATTGTTCAGCCAAGCGCGGCAGGGTCGTTTTGATAGAAATTTCTTGAACTGTTGTCCATATTGAAGTTCCTTCTTCCTCGTGGGGGATCATTTTGACAGGTATCTTACCGGATTGACTTGTTCCTTCTGCCACGTCCATGATCCTGCGGCTCCTTCCCTCGCGAGGTGTAGTTCCCGTCTCGGGGGTATTCGTCCGATGGACGGATGAACGCAAGCTGCCATGTCGATCCTGGGGATTCGGATTTAGACGTAGTCTGGAACCCGAGGACAGTATGCGGGGTGACAACTTAATCAACTTCCAATGGAATAGTCGCCAGGAGATTCATCGAGGCTGATGAATGTCGTTTCGCGAGTTTGGTGTTACGGGACAGGTCTCCAGCTGCCGGGCAACGTGATTAGATCCGGGCACCTTCGTCAGTATTCCCAGTTGTGGCCAACTGCCACGATGCGTGGCGACGTCGCCTTCCACGTCGCCTTCGTCTTCTCGGTGAAACCAGTCTTACAGTGCATATATAAACCCAGAAGATCGCGACGAAAAACACGAGGCCAGCAGCGGCACTGAAGGCTCCGCAGTGAGGGTTGGAAAAATGGAAAGTCCCGCTCCTGGCTGTCATTGCTGCCTGCGGACGAACTTTGATTCAGTCAAGTGTTTGACATGAACTGGCTTCAGACAACACGACTGAACTTCTTAGATATCGTCCGTAGGTGATTCAGAAAATGATACGAGGAGGCTAGCAACGACGGACGATGAAGCTGAATTGTGTGAGTGTTTGCGGTCTACCTACCCAAGACACTGACTTCATCCTGGTCGTGCAAGCCATTGTCCCAGCGGCTTGGCCACGAAAGACCAAGAACGTTACTTCTTAGCTGGGCGATCAGCCGTACCCTCGATGGTGCCTGTGTTGTGAAGTTTTGATGGCAGGAGCCTTCTTGAGGCTTTTATAGGGGCTGAGGAAGGCGCTTCCCAACCTCGAATGCTAGGTGACGCACTTGTCTAGGAAAGTGACGTTGCAAATAGGGTCCAGCATGCTCTTTCCGCTTCGAAGTGCTGTGACCCTGTGACCATCAGACAAGAAGCTGAAGGCGGTTGGACTTAGGCAAGTGCGTCATATGCGGTTACGTAGGTAACGCCATCAAGGCGGCAAGCATTGGGCTACCACTGTAGAGTCAACAAAACGAGTCTTCGCAATAACCCACAACCCCAAACAGACTTGGGTTGCATGTAGAGGTCTTGCAGATGAATGTAAGCAGCTCGCGGCTTCTATCCAATCGTTTTCAAAGGCCCTTCGCTTGGCAATGCGGCATGGGTCGATGTCCACTGTTGGGCAGCTCGGTAAGCAAAAGGGGCCCCAACCCGAAAAGCTCCCCTCTTCACCTCAATCGCCAACAAATCGTGAACGCCAGGTGCAAAGCGTCCATGAAGAAATCGAAGCTTGCGAGGTTCAAGGAGGCCCTGAGCTCCCGCTCCAAGAAGAGGGCCTCTCAAGCCCCGGACCAGCCGCAGTCAGGCGCCGCATCAGTCCTGTCGACGCGCCCCGAGACCCCGACCCCCCAGCCTGATGCGCTCGGCGGAGCCAAGGAAGTGCCTAGCTCAAGGTTGTCGCCTGTCTCCGCTACACCGTAGAGCGACCGGCGAGTGTTCAACATGTCGCAAGCTCCCGCGGATCCCTCGCGTCGCCGTCAGAAGAAGCGTCGGCGGCAGACATATCCTTCCGGATGTGGAACGCGGCGTACCAAGCCGTCAAGACGAAGGACGCCAAGCTGGTCGAAACGTACGAGAGGGTCGTGAGCCAGCAAATTGTTGGAGGTAAGGGAAACCCGTCTGTGCTTGAGATAATCTCTCATAGTAAGTGACTGCAGGAGACCCGGCAATAGGCACCATCGATCACAATGCGCTTGCCGATTGCAGCGAAGAAAGAGGAGCGGTTAGGCCGCATGAAGTCTGCTGTTTTGCGGTGCGTTGAAAAGGCCAAGAAGCACGAGAACTTCAGAGATGGCGTCATACAGACCTCTGCCGTCATCGTCCACTTGAACAAAGTCGTCGGCGGTTTCCTCACTGCGTCTCCGCCAGCAGCCATGGCCTGGTCAGGCATATGTGCCCTTCTCCCTGTAAGTCATGATCTATTGCGGTTTCCCCAAAGCACACGTTCAAAATCAGTCCTGTTCTTTGCTAACGACCTTCGAGATGTTGACCAGCCCCTTGCTTGCCAACCAAGCCATGGTCAAGGGACTTCAGCACGTTGTCTCCCGCATGGACTGGTATTTGGACCTGTC
Source organism: Colletotrichum sojae (assembly GCA_014235955.1). Classification (NCBI taxonomy): domain Eukaryota; kingdom Fungi; phylum Ascomycota; class Sordariomycetes; order Glomerellales; family Glomerellaceae; genus Colletotrichum; species Colletotrichum sojae. Next base: position 25,752 of record WIGN01000451.1, read on the forward strand.
CAGTGTTCTACTTGAACATAGCTGGGAAAGCAGCGACGTCTTCTCCGGATTGAGCGGCATCGTGGAACAACGCATCGTCGATCTCTACCAAGAAATCTTGCAGTTCGAGATGTGGAGTACCGCCTGGTGCTTCCAGGACCACGCCGTTGCCAAAGGCTTGAAGACAATGGTAGGCCTCGTCGACTGGGAGACCCGTAGGAACGACATTGAGAAGATTGAAGCGACCCTCGACAAAGACCTGGGACAGTACGCGAACCGTGAGATCGTCCAACAGTTGAGGGGCATATTCGACCAGCAAAAGCTGTTCCACGAAGAGAAGGCGCGACAAGTCCGAGAGGATCAGATGAAGAAAGCTTACGAAATAATGGGCCGATTCAAAACAACAGACCACGAGGGGCGCCTCAAACTGAACCCGGATCGCGTTCCGGGAACTTGCGAGTGGTTCGAGAAGCACAACAAGTTCAAGCGTTGGCAAAAGCAAGACACCGGTATCCTCCTCCTCTCGGCCGATCCTGGTTGCGGCAAGTCCGTCTTGGCCCGTTACCTGGTAGAAACGGTCATCCCAAGAGATAGTCCAGCAAGCATAGTCTGCTACTTCTTCTTCAAGGACACGGAGGAGCAGAAGAGCCTGAATAACGCCCTTTGTGCGCTTCTTCATCAGCTTTTTCTCAGTAACCCCCTCCTCGCCGAAGCCTGTGAGGGGATAATCAACTCCCAAGGGACAATGATTTCCTCTGATGTCACGGTGTCACGGTCTATGGACCGATATGAGGCTTCGGTTGTACCCTCAGCCATGGAAAGCTATGGAAGGTCATGGAAGCTTGCTTACGTCCATGCAACAGAAGGTTCTGGAATGAAGCACAACGTCTATATAAGGAAGACAGCACACCAGCGTGCAACCTGTATATAGTCTCTCTCTTCAGCTTGGAATGCTCGTAGCAGTAGGCTAGATCAATGGCATCGACCTTGTCCTAGACCCTTACACACGGGGCTTTGGAAAGTTTTTACCGAAGCTACCAAACAACAGACGACGTCTCAGCTCATCTGCGTCCTGGACGCTTTGGATGAGTGTGACTCTGCGGACTTTCCGACTCTCGTCGGATTTCTCAGAGACCTTTCCAACAAACATCAAACAGTTGGCTATCAAAAAAAGCGTGTCAAGTTCATCGTCACCACAAGGGGATATCCAGAAATTACCGATAAATTCTTGGCTTTCGGATCGACGATTTTACACCTATCTGGCGACAAATGGCGACAACAGAAAAGAAGTAGATCAGATACAGAAGGAAATCGAGTTAGTCGTCGACCAAAAGCTCGCCCAGCTGTCTGCCGAGAAGGGTTTGAGCAATGAAAGACAGTCACTGATCCGAGAAGCCTTCCAAAACTCCGGATTCCAATCTGAGAAGAGAACCTACCTCTGGGTCAGTCTTGTTTTCGAGGTCTTGGAGCGCAACTTCGATGACAGGCGATCCCAATGGCGGAAACTCATCAACAACCCCCCAAAGACTGTTTTTTCCGCCTACGCTAAACTCTTGGAGAGTGTCGACCAGGTGGACAAGAGCAAAGTCCGGGTTCTTTTGAATCTCATCATCGTCGCGGAGAGGCCTCTCACCCTCCAAGAGATGAATGTGGCGATCCATGTACGCGAACGCGAACGCAACAGCATCGATTCGGAAGCGGACCTAGATCTCATGCCGGAACACAGCTTCCGCAAGTGGCTTATCCACGCTTGTGGGTTTTTTGTCACTGTATACAACAAGAGAGTATTCTTCATCCACCAGACAGCTAAAGAATTCCTCGTTCGCGACTCGCACAAGAGCAGCGGAAAATGGGCTGAGATAGATGAGTGGCAAAACTCTGTTACCATCGAGCAAGCTCATCAGTCGATGGCGGAAAGCTGTATAGCCTACCTATCACTGGATGACTTCGCCAGTTCTTCGTTTCGGGGAGAAGTCTCTGAATTTCTCCAAATCCAAAGGGAATACGGTTCAGTCAATCGCGACGAATTCTACGGGACCTTGTTTCAAGACCAGTTTTTGGACTATGCGACCTGTCATTGGACACGCCATTTTCAGTCTGCGCAGCGAGTTGAGGGAGACGATGTGATCGATATCGGCCCCGACTACTTGGAGCTGTATTTGTCCTTGTTTGAGGGTGGGGATACTATCGCAAAGCCCTGGCTAGCAATATCGGAACTTATCCAGAACCCCAGAGAACCTGACAGGTACAGGCTTGTTGATGTCCTAGGTACGGAACAGATGAGCGCTTACAGGGGCGATCTTCTCGCGACCATCTCAATCGCCTCGTTGGCTGCGTTGTTGGGTCACCAACGACTTGTTTGTTTGTTTGTTTGTTTGTTTGTTTTATATTTAACGCCATGGGGGCAAGGGCGCAGCCGCCCTTGCGGCAGACCTCCCGGGGGGTATGGGGCGTGGAGAGCCGCAGGCTCGGGCCATCTA
>WIGN01000452.1:0-28092 GCA_014235955.1 Colletotrichum sojae
TGCGCAGGCACACCATCCACTCGTCCGCCCGCGCGTCTGGGTCGTGGAACACGATCGAGTGGTTCAGCGTGATCTGGATCCCGAGCGCGCCGCCGGGCATCCTCCCGTACTCGGCCCCCGTCGCCAGGTGCGGCACCGTCAGCAGCCAGATGTCCGTCAGGAACGCCAGCGCGGCGAGGTGCACCGCCCGCGGGGCGCCCGGCGACAGCCTCGGGGAGCGCACGAACGAGCGCGCGCGGAAGGTCGTGGGGTCGTCGCCGGGAGCTGGTTCGTACGGCAGGGAGCGCCACTCGAAGGGCGATGGGAGCGCGTCTACGACTGAGGGCGGGACGCCCATGTAGTTCTTGAACCCCTCGTACCCGGCCGGGAGCTCTAGCGGTGACTTGCCGTCCATTTCCGGCATCCGGAGCTCGTAGCGGAAGACGTCCGACGCGTCACCACCGGCGGCGGGCGGGGCCGCGCGCTTCTGGAAGCCGAGCAGGGCCGTGAAGATGCACTCGCCGTCTTGCATCGCGCGGACGAGCCGTGTGGCGAATGTGCGCCCGTCGGCAACGCGGTCGACGTGGTACAACAGCTTTGAGTCGGTCGTCCCTTTTCGTAGGAATGCCGACTGGAGGGAGTGTACGGAGAACTCGGCGGCCCGCGGTAGCGTCTCCTGGCCGGCGCGGATGGAGTGGGCGAGCAGAAAGCCCCCGAAGATGCCTCTGGCTTCGGCCGGGGGGTCCCACGGGCGACTGTCCAAGGTCAGCTTCGTGCTCGATGGTGATGGCTTCGTTCCACTCACTTTTCGCTGACAAAGACATCCTCTCCGGCTTCTCTGAACGGGATGACCGAGGTGTAGCCCTCAACGGGAGACAGATCAGATGCCATATCCGCTCAATTGTTTCTGAGCGTTTTCGAATAAAGAGAAGTCACATCAGAGAGAACCGCACCGACCATGCCAGTGGAAAATTCGCAAGTTCTAGGTGCCGAGGCTCGTCGGTTATCGCCAAATAGGTAGCCCAAGACCGTAAGCGAGTATAGATCCATAGGTGATGCAGGGGTTTTACTAAGCGCCACATGCAGCTAACCTCACGAGTTGCTGAAGATCGCCTCTTTATCGCTGGACACCGCTCAATGTTACCAGAAAGAAACACAGGTTGCACGTGCATTGCGTAGGCTCGCAACAAAAGTCTCAACCAAATACGCGCCTGATGCGACCAACTGGCGACAAATATGTCCGTTCACATCTACAACTACGCGTAGCGACCAGTTGCTTAGCGGTATAGCAACACTAGGCAACCAGACATCTCCCACGCGAACAACAAGCTTTTGCCCCCAAACTGGTCGTTCTTGAGTATGTCGAGGCCCCTGGATGATGCCCTGCCAGTTCCCTGGGACCTCGCAGGAAATTGATCGGTGCCTGAAAACACATCGCTTGCCGTGTCCCGAGACAGAATCGGCCCGGTGGTGGGATTGAAACCCGGCAAGATCGGATGATGATGGACGGGAGCTGGGTCACGGAGGCGGCACGTGCGCGCCGTCATCAAACTGCCCGGCTACAAAACCCTCTGGCTCCGACCGCATGTGGGGCCGTGTCCGAGTGATGAGGCCGATTCCGGGTGGTCGTCCGCCGAACAGACTACCCCACTTCTTTCTTGTCAGTCCCTTGGATACTTCAGGCGTAGCAAGTAGGGTTGGCCAGTCTTCGGGACACATGCTGCTGTGCTGCTGAGGTCTGCTATCCCTCCGTCCAATGCGCGAATATGTCAATCTCGAATCTGGGCTGGCTGGGGGATATGGTTCGCGAAAATCTTTCATGCTGCTTTCTTGTATGACTTTTCTGTTTGACTTTCTGTTGGTACCTTACACATCCATAACGGTATGGCGGTCTGAAGTGACTGCTGCTCGCAGGAACTTCTTCTGATGAGTTACTCGAGATGATTAAGCTTTTCACATCTACCTAGGCACCTATGAAAAAGATGCTTGAAGTTCACCCACGACCAAATGCTACAAAGTATGTGAGCACCCAGCCGCAAAGTTTTCGCTGCCAGTGGCTTGGGCTCGCCGATTATAAAAGGGAAAACCCCTTTTCTAAACTCGACTCAAAAATTACTCAAAACCCTCAAATCCTTCACACGCCAGGACATTGTTTACACGTCACACTCTCCGTTGGGTCGTTCTGTTTTCTCACCAAAGACAGATCTGATAAATGGCGTCCCTTCTGCGGCGACTTGCCTGGACTGGCCGGGCATGGCCAGGCCAGGCATGGAAGCCGCTCACGTTCTCCAACTCGGAATTCCCAAAGGTTCTTTCGCAGTGTAACGTCGAGGAGGAGCTCACCCCACACTACAAAGAATCAGATTACTATCCGGTCCTCATCGGCCAGGTCCTCCGGGACCGCTATCAGATCGTTGGGAAGCTGGGTTACGGTCGCTTTGGGACCGTCTGGCTTGCGCGCGACCTGGAGTAAGAAGCCTGCCACGATGAACCCCCCTGACCCAACCGGAGTCTTGACCATGCGCGGGGACGTTTCTGCTGACGCGATTTAGGAAACGACGACACGTGTCGCTGAAGCTTCAGCTACACTCCAAGGCCATGCGAGATTATGCTGGCCACGAGGCCGCGATCCACAGGCGTATCTTCCGGGCTGAGGGCAAGCATCCTGGCCGTAATTTGGTCAGGGGACTCCTGGACTCGTTCGAGGTTGCTGGGCCGGACGGATCCCACAGTTGTCTGGTGTATTATCCGCTATGGGAGGACGTGCAAACTTTCCTTGGCCGCAATCCGATCATGAGACTGCCCAAGGGAGCGGGTGCCTTGATCCTCCATCGCCTCTTTCTGAGTCTGGACTTCCTGCACGCGAATTGCCAGGTCATCCACACGGGTACGTGCCGAGGCAGCTCCCCCCCTGTTATCGTTCTGCTTACGGTTTTAAATTTGAACGGAAGTCGTACTAAACCTGGATGGAAACTCAGATATTAAGGCCAGGAACATAATGTGGGCCACGCATGTCGATGATCCGGTACTGGCTAGATTCGAAGAGGAAGAGCAGCGGAATCCGTCGCCGCGGAAGACCGTGAAGTGGCAGGGACGAAGAACATACCTGTCCCGCCACCTCGGCATCCCACGGTGCATCGGTCAACCGGTGCTCTGCGACTTCGGCACGGCCCTTGTCGGGGATCGCAAGCACCTGGGGACCGCACAGCCTGATTGTTACAGAGCCCCCGAGGTCATAATTCAAGCACCGTATTCATATGAGATCGACATATGGAACGTGGGCTGCATGGTAATGGAGAAGCCTCCTCCCCCGAAAGAAAGAAGAAGAAAAACACGGGGGAAATTCAGAGACACACAATTGCTGACAACACCGCTCTTGTTGCATTATAGGTCTGGGATCTTTTTCAGGGGGGAACATTGTTCTCAGACCCAGGGTATGAGGCGTACCGCAGCAAAGCGCATCTCGCCGAGATCATCGCCCTGCTTGGACCGCCTCCGCGGTCGCTGATTCAACAGGGTGCGAGGAGCCACGAGTGGTTCACAGACGCAGGTAAGGCGGCGAACCCAAACCCAACCCGTAAGAAGCAAACCTCGGAATCTTGCTTGCTGACGACATGCAAACTCGCGTTGCTTACAGGTGACTTTCGTGGAGACATTTCGCACCTGGATCAGTCGCCGCTCGAAGACAGGGTGTCCGGCTTGGAGGGTGAGGACAAAGAAAAGTTCATTGCCATGATGCGGAAGATGCTTCAGTGGGATCCTTCGAAGCGGGCCTCGGCGAGAGAACTGGCCCAGGATGAATGGATCTTGGGCCATGTTGGAGAACCTAGATGACGATTGACGGCGCTGAAGGTGCTCCGCGATAGGGTAAACTCTAGCTCTTATTCTCTAGCAGTTGTCTCGTAGTCACTTGAGTGTAGTCTCACGAAGAATTTCAAGAGCTGTTTTTTTTTTAAAAAAATTGAAGTAAATTAATAACAACCACTCAGTAATGTGCAAGTCAGATTGCAGTTATCGATCGTCATAGGACCGCGAGAAGCTGCTTTATCGCTGTACCTCAACCCTAGTGCCCATCATCCATATCGATGTTCTTTTTGCAACCTAATTAAGAGGCCCTAGGTATTTATATTCACCCTGGGTAAATCGAGACTGATCAGTGGTCACAAAGAAGTGTTGACGTGATGAGTTGATATGATGAGCGGTGGTGGTGAGCTGATGTAAGGTTGACAGGGATTGTACATGTCTGTCCACACCCCCACCGCTGGCAAGTTCCCTCCAACCCCGCCAGGAACGACGAACCCCTGAGCCTTCCAAGGCAACCAACCAGCCTGCAGACAAACATTGACGTAGCCAGCCAAGCAAAGCGAAGACGTCGAAACGGCCGGGTATTCCGCGTGTAAACAAGAAAAAAAGCAGGCAGATACCAACGCTCGTCTTTAAAACATCGTTCATCTAACCCTCTTCCTAAATTTCTACCCAACCAAGAAACTGTAAACAAACAACACCAAAGAACCACCACCACCACCCCACTTCGACAAAAAAAAAGAAAATCCGAACATCATGGCTCCCCCCTCCCAGCTCACCGTCGCCACCCTGGCCGTCACCCGCCTCCTCAAGGAGGAAATCTCGTACGAGAAGGAGCTCATCCAGCAGAAGGCCAAGGTCGCCACGCTCGAGGCCGAGATCAAGGACGGCAAGCCCGACGAGGACGGGAACCGCGAGTTCATGCTCAAGCAGCTGGTACGTTATCTTTGGCCCCAGCTCCCCCCTTCCCCCTCCTTCCACGACTCGTCATGGTGCAATCACTAACCCAGACCAACAGAAGCTCGCCGCAGAGGAGACGGAAAAGGTTTTCCCCGCCCTGCGGACGCGGGTCGAGGACGCGACGGCCAAGCTCGAGGAGCAGATCGCGCTCGCCGAGAGTGGCGGCGCGTCCGACGACGAGCTGGCCACCGCCAGGGAGGCGCTGGCCAAGGGCAAGGAGGAGAAGACCTACACCGTCCAGGTCCCCTCCGCCTAAAGGGGCGAGCGGGCGATGGAGGGAAAGGATCTTTTTTTTTTCGGTTTGCGCATGTCTCACGTTCACTGGGAATCTGGTTTTATGGGAAATGCGTTGTGATTAAGTGGCAGGTAGACAGACAAAGCAGGCGTCATCAATGAATCGCGCAGCTTAACGCAATGGGTATCTCAATTTGAGAGGGAGAAAAGCATATCTATGGAAGCTTCCTTTGCAGCGCGGCTGCGTATGCGGAGCTCGCTGTCAGTGCGGTAACATATGTGCGGCTCAGCATTCAGCTGTCGACCTCCATCCTCTCCGGCGCGTCGACCGTGATCCGCGGGGTGTCGCCGCCGGACGTGGGCTGCGTGTGATCATCCATCTCGACGTCCTCTCCCTCCTCGATCTCGTCCTCGTCGACCGGGGGGCGGGGCGTGCCGCCCTGGCTCGGCACGGCGCTGCCGGACCGAGAGAAGCTTCCCCTGCTGCCAGACCGGGGCTTCAACCCCTCCGAGTGGTCCCCGCCGGCGGACGTGGCCCTCGCCGCGGCGCCGCTGTCCGGGTGCGGCGTCACGTTGCCGCTAGAAACGTGCCGCGGTGTCTGCCCGCCCCGCGAGGCCTCGCCGTCCTCCTCGCCGTCCTCGTTCATGCCCTCGCGCCGCTCGACCTCCTCCTTCTCGTCGCGGATCTGCCGGCGGAGTAGCATGCCCTCGTCCATGATCTTGCTGAACTGGTCGCGGCGCTCGCGCCACGTCGCGCCGTACATCTCGCTCTCGCGCTCGAGGTCGCGGATCTCCTCCTCGAGCTTCTTGAGGTTGGCCTCCTGCTCGCCTCGGGGGCGCAGCCCTTTCGCCATGAGCGCGTTGGCCAGCTTGTCGTACTCCTTGCGCTGGGCGAGCGTCGCCTTGGCCCCGTCAAGCTGCTCGCGCAGGCGGGCGTTGTTGTCCCGGACGGCCTGGCACTCGTTGAGGATGCGCTGCTGGTCGGCCTTGTAGCGCTCGCGCTCGCGGACGTTGGCGTCGAGGAGGAACTGGAGGCGGGCTATGCTGCTGTCGAAGGCGGCGAAGTCGAGCGTCAGGTCCTCCTTGATCTGCTCGATCTCTCGGACGGCGGCGGCGGGGTCTTTCGATGCGGCGTCGGATTCGCTGTCGCCGTTGGCGGCGTCCGGGGGCGGCGACGGCTGCTGCTTGATCCTGGCGTTTGCGATGGCCGAGATGCCGGCGAGCCTCTTGGTGATGCGCTTGAACGGTTTCTCTTCGATGTTGACGAGACGCAGCTTGTGGAGCTCCGCCTCTTCCTTGTCGTCGAGAAGATCCCAGGACGACGACATTGTGTCGATTAAATGTGGCTATATCGTGACGTCGGATGGAAAATCGGTCGCGGTCGCGGTCGCGGATGGGTGGAATCGCGGATTGATCTTCGACAGCAGGCTGTAAAATAAGGTTTGCCTGCGAATGCCGTCTTGTTCTGAAAGATGAAAGCAGCTGCAAACACCTGAGAAGTCGTCTTAATTTCGATTGGATTTGTTGCGACAACAACAAAAGCTGGCCTTCTTGCCTGTCTTGGATGAAATTCAACAGTCAAAAAACTGCAGGTGCGACGGATTGAAGCTCCTGCATCGTTCCTTCAGCCTTAGCTTTCTCCTCAACTGCGATTGGTCAGCAAACTCCAAGCGCCTCTAAAGTGGGCCCCACCATCAAACCGGATCAAGGGGAAGACCGCAACCCAACAACCTACACCCATCTCGTCCGCAACTTCCCTCCTCCATCAATCGTCGCAACAAGCCCAGTGCTGCCACAACACCCGAAAAACAAAATCCGACGCTTTTGCAACAATAATCTGACCGACAGAAATGCCGTCCCAAGAAGAGCAAGAGCTGCTGGCTCGGATCGGCCAGCTAGCAGGTATTATTAATTTCATCGCATCGAGATCTTGAAAATTGTGCTCGCGCCCTCAGTCTAATCCGGTGGCAAACTAGGCAAGATCAACCTCCACAAGGCTCAACAAGCAGGCTTTCAATCGACCCCCAGCCCCCAGGCGTCCTACAGCCGGCGTACGTCGCAAGCCGCGCCCGCGAGCACCACTCGACACTTACACGGCACAGATCACCTCCGACATGGCGGCAACCCCCACGCGCATCGCGTCCAGCCGTACCCCTCTTTCCGCGGTCGGGGCGGGGCGTTCCGGCATCGATCTCTGGTATTGAACGGTAGTGGAACGCAAACACCTACATCCGACTCGTCGACTCCCGAGGCGTCTGCCTCGGCCGGATCTTCGTGGGTCCACAAGACGACTCCCGGCCAGCGATCGCTGATCAACCCGGCCGTGTACGAGAAGAACGAGGAGGCCACCGCCAAGGCCATCGAAGCGACGCGACAGCAGAAGATGCTTCAGCAGGATGCCCGCGAGAAGAACAAACTGGCCACCCACTTGCAGCGCTTTGCCGGGTACTCCAGTGCCCCTGGCACTCCTACTAATTCGACTCCCGTAGGCCAGCACGAAGTCGAGATCCAGGGCCTTCGCTACCGCGTTGCCCACAACGGCAGCAAGCTCATCAAAGTGTCTGGTAAGAGCTGGACGCATTCAACCCAAACTAGAGGGCACATACTGACAAGTAAGCAGGAGGAGACCTCCACCCTGCCAGCGCAACACCCAAGATCGCCTTTGTTGGTGGTGTCAAATTTCACCGAAGCAAGACTGGCAACCTCTATCGCGCTGGTGTACTCCGAGCGCAACGGTATGTGTCCCGCCCTCCTAATAATCAGCTACTAACCACACTCACCTCCCCAGCCACAAAGGCGTCAAGAAGGTGGACGTGCCTTGCAGCATGTTTTCATTGACTGGTATTTCATTCACATTATCACCGCTGTTCACCAATCACAAGGACTCGAGGGTTTCTTGGTCACGTGAGGAAGATAAGTATCGGGCACTACTAACCACAGAAACAACTGTCTAGGTTCTTGCGCAAAGGGTCCAAGCTGTCGCTACATGCATGATGCGTCCAAGGTTGCAGTCTGCCGGGAGCTGCTGCACAAGGGGAGCTGCTCAAATGGGGAATCTTGTGATCTCTCCCATGACTTGACGCCCCAGCGCACCCCGACTTGTGTCCACTTCCTCAAGGGCGCCTGCTCCAACCCCAACTGCCAGTATGCTCACTCTAGTGTATCCCCAGGTGCCCTGGTCTGCCGGCCCTTTGGGCTGTATGGCTACTGCGAAAAGGGAGAGACTTGCGAGGAGCGACACGTGTCCGAGTGTCCCGACTTCAGCAACACGGGCAAGTGTAGAATCAAGGGCTGTAAGCTCCTTCACCGCGAGAGGGCAAGCGTCCTTCGGAAGCACACGGGCGACGACGAGATGGAAGACCTGTCGAGCGACGACGAGTCGGCTGACAGCGACGACGTGGACTCTGACGAGGTCGAGGAGTTCATCAGCGAGCCGGTCGGCGACGACACTGACTTCAAGGTCCAAAAGGACTTTGTCGCTTTCTGACTGTGACACGGTGCCATCTCACTTTGCCGAGGCGGCCGTTATGGTCTCTCCTTCTCTCCTTTTTTTGTTACTGACATGTTTGCTATCCGCTCCTCGAAGGAGTTTCAGTTTTGGGAGGCCTGGAGCTTCTCCACGAAAGGCCCGTTCCAGGTTACTGGGTGCAACAACGAAAGAACAGCGAGCAAGGCGATAGCCTACGAGGAACGACTTTAAGAGTTGATACCATGCAACTAAGCAGCAGCCGCAGATAGAAATGGATAGAGAGGAAGAAGATGAAGAAGAAGCAGAAGAAATAAGAAAACGGAATTGGAACATGACCTGCTCAAGTCCGCATGCCGATCGGTCCTTCCTTATCGTGAATGATGATTAGGTACATTTGATGAAATGTCTGCTGAATTGTATAATCTATTATCTGAGAGATCAACGGTGACAACTTGGAACGAATGTCCGTGACACGTCCATGGTTCCCGGCAGATGCCAGAGAGAGGCCCCAGTGACAAGTTTCGGCAGCTCGCTTGAAGGGGGTCCCGACAGGCATCATTTCTGGATGCGGGCCGTCCCCAGGTGTCCTCGGGTGGTGGGTTTGTGTCTCAATTTAAAAAATTCGAAATGAAGAATGCGAGACTTCCCTGAGCAATTTACCCCGCCATCGCCCCTCTCTTCCCCCCCTCGGTCCTGGTGGGCTCCCAGCTCCTGCAATTCAAAGTTGCGATGACATTTCAATTTTCAGCGCGCTGACACGCTGAGGGGGCTTTCGATGTCCCCCTCCTGTTGGCCCTAATGGCCAAGGTACCTATGGAGCCTACCCCTCAGATCAGCGCCAACCCGCTGCATCCAGTGGACAGTAGCTCTCCCCCCTTTGTGCCTTCCCTCTGAAGTCACGTCCAGCTTTTCAGGTTGGCGCTGATGAGGCGCTAATATGGGACGCAACTGGGGGTCATTCAGGAAGCCTAGGTAGCCCCCCAGCCTCTTCCCGTCCTTGGCCATTCGAGGTACCTTCTAGGCATCTTCAGGTGAGGCAGGCACTAATAGGTATCGTCGTTGCGCAGGAAGGAAGGAGTGGAGGACGGGACGCCTTGCCTCCTCCTGCCTGTAGGTCGTGGGATTCGCGTCCGGGTCTTAGGTCGCGGTGCACCGCCCATCGGCTCAGCGCTCAGCCCCTCCAAACTGGCCACACACAAACGCACATCATCATCCTCACCCCAAGGCTGAGAATAGCACCAAATGCGACGACATAAGCAGCTGCAAATGGCCTCTTCCTGATCCTTTCCCTTCGGTTCCGCGACTACCTTTTACCTTTGTCTCTTGTTCTTGCCCACTCGGAGTGCTTTGTGTCCTACGTAATAGTCCGCCAGTGTGCAGTGCAGTGTCGTTTGCCAGCAGCATAGCATAGCACTAATCCAACAGACCACCGCCATCATGGGCCTCCGCGACATCCTCAAGAAGAAGAACGACCTCGACAATGGCGATGCCAGCAGCCAGGCCGCCGTCGACCGCCTCGCCGCGCCCGAGTTCAAGTTCATCCGCTCCGACACCCACTCGCAGGAGGTCATCCACCCCCCAACGGGGCTGCACTCGTCCGCCGACGGCAGCGACGACCAGTTCCTGAACCCCAAGGACGGCAGCGGCCAGAAGCCCGCGCCCCGGCGGAGCCTCGACGTCTTCTTCGGAAACCGGTCGCGCAGCGCCTCGGCCTCGTCCCAGGCGAGCACGGCGTCGAACCGCAAGGACGCCGGCGCCGGGGGCGCGGGGCGCCGCCTGTCGGAGCGCCTGCACCTCACCCGCTCGCCCGCGTCCTCCGAGAACGTGCCCCAGAACCTGCCCGAGATCACGACGACGACCGACGGCGACGGCGACGAGTCCCAGTCCCAGTGGGAGAAGCGCGCGACGATGCTCGCGTCCGCGAACAAGAGCAGGCCCGCCTCGCGGGACAACAACGACGGGGGGCAGCAGGGCTGGGCCGACGCGGCGAGGAGGCCGTCGGCGGCAGGTTCCGTGTCGTCTCCGGCCATCGACGAGGATATCCAGGAGGCCATCAGGCTGCACGAGGCCGGGGACTACGAGAACTCGACCGTCATATTCGCGCGGCTGGCAGACCCGGACGGGGCGAACAACACACTCAGCCAGTTTTTGTACGGGCTGTCTCTGAGGTAGGTCCAGGCGGGCGATGCGGCATACCGGAGGAAAAGGGGGCGGAGGAGGTCGTATATGGTTCCGGTGACGTCGAGTGCTGACTTGGGACGGTTGACAGGCACGGATGGGGTTGCCAGCCCGACCCGGAGGGAGCCATCAAGTACCTCTCGGCGGCGGCGTCGAACGCGGCGGCCGTGGAGCAGATGGCGCTCAAGGCCGGGCTCAAGAAGGGCGGCGCGGCGAAGGGCGAGCTTGTCCTGGCCATATTCGAGCTGGCCAACTCGTTCAGGCACGGCTGGGGCACCGCCAAGGACCCGATCGCGGCAAAGCAGGTTCGTCTCCCCGGCGCAGTCGTGATTGAAAGAGGCGAGAAAGGGGCTGACGGGCGTCCAATGGCAGTACTACGAGACGGCGGCGAATCTTGGAGACACTGGTGAGAATGCCCTCATGATGCATGGGCCGACATCGTCGCCGAAAGGGCGGGGGCGTGGAAGGAGCCCAACGCGACGGAGTCCGGGTACGCTAACCAGCCTTGCGATTCTAGACGCCATGAACGAGGTCGCCTGGTGCTATTTGGAAGGTTTCGGATGCAAGAAGGACAAGGTGCGTCAAAACAAACAAGAGCGCGCGAGTTCCTGGTGTAAATTCGGCACGGCGCCAGCCTCGATGGCCTCATAGGCTGGCGGGTGGTCATCAACTCGAACCCCCGTGCCGTCGCTGTGGCAGAGCGGCCGTCGCGGCTCGTGTTGGGCATCAAGACGGCCGCGAATGACACACGCACACCAGCTCGATACGCAATGCTCGATTTCGTCACATGAGGCTGACGGCATGTCCAGTTCGCAGCAGCCCGTTACTACCGGCTGGCCGAGAAGAACGGCAACAAAACTCTAGGCAATTCATGGTAGGTCGACCCTTTTCGTCCCTATCCTCTCCAACTGGCTTGCTCGGTCTTCCCCCAGAGTCAAATCCGGGGAGCGCACCCGTCAATCACGTTTCCGTCAGTCCCCGGTGGGTGGTCGGAGCAGCTGCAGCGCGTCGCAGATGACTTGCGCGCTGCGGCATTGATAGGCTCCGGGGGACTGCATCGCTGCACCCCAAGACGCAGCAGCGGCAGCCCGCCCTGCTTTGGTGCCCCCCCCCCCCTCGGCTGTCAGCGAGTCTCGACTTTCGGCGCCTCTGCTGCGAGCTGCACGTAATCAGTCGTTGCTGCTGCGTTGCTCCGCCCCCAGCAGGATTCCCCGAGCCTCGATTCGATGCTGGGTCCCGGGCGGCGGCGCTCTGCCCGCCCGCCTGCCTGCATCGTGATCTCTGCCCCGTCCCCTACCCGAGCTTGACTGTGGTTCGTCCCTGACGCCATTGCAACGTGCCTCTGACACCATTATGACCTAAAAACAAACAATCACGAGCGTGCTGTGCGACCGAGACTGACTACCGCGCCCCAACAGGATCTGGAAGGAGAAGTACGACCCGGACGCCGGCAAGGGGAAGAAGTAGAGGGCAGACGAAAGGGGAGGACAGAGGGTGTGACGGCCCAGCCATCGGCGACGTGACACGGGGGAGGGGCGTCGCGTACTCGAAACGGGTGCGCGCGGGAGGACGGGCAGCACCGCGTGCAGCTTCCGCTCGGCGGCTCCCTTTCTTCCTGCCGCGGTGCCACCGAGACGCGAGATCGTCGCACGGCGGCGCGGGTGTCCTTTGGCCCGATCACGCTCAGGTCGTGCCGGAGCGCACCGGTGTCGCCCTCCCCCAGGGGATGTGTTCTCTCGCTGGGCGCAACCTCCTTCTGACGCTGGACATAAACCCCTCTTCTCTCTCTTTACACGCAAAAGCCCACCTAGTGATGGAATGGGAAGCACAAGAGGGGACAGCCCCAGGTGGCGCAACACGGCGGCAGATGGACTTTCCCTGCGGGGGCGAACGAACGCCCGGCCGGGATTCCTGTTTCGGCGGAAGCTGTGCGTCGTTGGACGGCGGGCCATGCAGGTCTCGTGAGCGCGGGGAGGGGGGATCTCACTCTGCGAAGGGGGTCGACGAGGGGCTGGACTCTCCTTTTGGGGATTACTTGCAGAAGATGTGAGGGCGAAAGGGGGTTAACGTCT
Source organism: Colletotrichum sojae (assembly GCA_014235955.1). NCBI lineage: Eukaryota > Fungi > Ascomycota > Sordariomycetes > Glomerellales > Glomerellaceae > Colletotrichum > Colletotrichum sojae. The sequence goes on from WIGN01000452.1 coordinate 12,697, forward strand.
GAAGACGTTTTTCTGGATTTTTCTTTTCTGGTTTTATGGTTGTTTATTACATACCCCCACCTCTCCTCTAGAGACTTAATTCCGTGTTTGAAAGAAACGGAAACGGATGACGTTGTTCTTTGATCGTGGTGTGTATGCGCGTGGTGCTGAGCTTCGGAAGACGGGCTGGCCGAGGCCGGACGATGTCCGTCCCGGGGGCAGGGGTCGCAGGGACCCGGTGCATCTTGTGCGGTCTTTCTCTGCCCTCGGATACCCTCGTCCGGGCCGAGACAGGTCCTCCCGCTCCCGACGTCGGTCTATTGATATCTTGCGTCTTGCTCCTCGGGCTTTTCTGCGGGGCAAGAGGTGATGGAACTGGTGATGAGATGATGGACTCACGCAAACTTCTCTTGTTCCGATTTGAAAGTTATGTGTTTCGAAACGCGGTGCGACGTGGGGCTTCAAGTGATGCAACGCGACTTCCACGAGTTATTCTTTCTTTTTTTTTTTTTTTTGCCTTGATGCATGTTTTACATTTCTCTTTGGTGGGAACATATGTGTAGGTATGGGTTTGACGTTGTGTATTGTGAAAGTCGAGAAGGGGGACTGCGAGATCCCGCGCCGAAGTCAGGGGTATATTTGACCTTGGTGCGTGCAGTTCGTTGGACGGATGTACGGTGCCGCTTCATGAGATGGGAAGGATTACGCGCCGCGGGGGAGTTTGATGATACGTGACTCCGTTCTGATGGCACGACGCGAGCATCGTTGGTGTCTGGGGATGGATGAGGAATGGGGAACCTGGCTCTTATTCGGGTTGTTTTGGGCATCATCATTGTCGAACGGAACAAAAGGGGTCTTGTAATGGTTAGGTATCGAAAGTCTGGCCTCGTGATGGGAAACTATTTGTTTCACGAACCCCTAGGCTGGATATCCCAACCTCGTTACAAGCAGCGACGACGACGACGGACAATAGCGACAGCGACCAATAGTACCTTACTTACCCGTAGAATAATAGTAGTAAAAAAGGTAGTTATTAGCCTGGAAATATGGCTACATGGGGGGACGTGAAATGACTTTCAACCTGAGAGTTGTGGAATAGAAAACCGGCATCTCTATCGTTGCTCACTTACGTTCGTTTTCAAACTGGGGGTTCTTTCTGTAGAGATGCAAACACCCCCCGCAACCCCCCTCCCCAAGGGAAAATCTCCCCCGGGAACCGCAAGATCCGGTATTTCTCGTCACACCGTCCCGGGGCGAGAAAGGTTAGGGGCAGGTTTACGAAGACCTGCTCTTTCTTTTGGAAACGTCGATCTCCAAGAGTATGCTATACTCCATAGAGGCTTATGCGAATCGCGAACTCGCGGGGGTGTGTGATGCTCAAACTAGGAGAGCGCATCATTGATTGTTTGGCATTAGCAAAACGACAGTAGTTCGTCTCTTACTTCTTTCCCGCAAAGGCCGGTTCAATCGAAAGTCCTGTCGCGACGAGGTGTTGTCCAATGGGGAGATGCAACGTCAGCAACGTCGTTCTTTTAGCTCCCTTAGATCCATAATCTTCCCAGCGTCCCCTTCGAGAGTGCGGCCTAATGTGAAGGGTATATGCGCTTCGTCTCGTGAGATGATCCCCGGAAACCGGATGAACCCACCCGAGAGGTTGAGGCTAGGCTTGATGTGCTCACCTGCTCACCTGCTCAAGGGACTCAAGGTCAGATTTGGCTAGGTGAGAGGGTAGGTGAGGGTAGGGTCTGGATCAGGCCGGCACGAGGCTAACGATCTTCACCGTCTCTGGAAGTGCTTTAGCCAGGTTGCTACTGTGACTAAGAAAACGGCTTGGAGCTAGGGAATGAAACATGGGGGTTCGACGACGGCTCAGGTTGTGAGTTTAACATGTAGTCATGCATATCTGCAAACTAAGAGAGAGCCGGGAATAGCGACACCTGCGGGAGCAGCGGGGAATAAAACAGTGAAATCAAGATTTCTTTTCCTCGATAGCAACAAGAGATGACGGTGTTATTCACGCGCAGACTCAACCTATGCAAATCTTACGACCGACGAACCAGATACTTCAGACCTGGTGTCCCCGTGAGCGAGCGACCAAGCATGCGACCCGGCGACAATGTCTCAGGACCACACACACACACACACACACCACACACACGCGCAGACCTACACGAATTCCAAGCGAAGGATCCAGAGAGAGAGACCCCTTGTCTAGCATTTCTCTACCACTGTCGTCCGTCGTCTCCCGACCAGTCATTCTCTCCCATCGCAGCGCCCGTGCCGTCTCACATCATCTCTCCTATCTTTATCAACGCAGCAAGGATGGAATCTGATGACGGGCTTGCGTTCTCTCCAGAGCGATTGATTGCTTCGATGACGAAAGCCTTCTTTGGGAAATCGGACGTCCCTCGCCCCGTCGTCCTTGTTCTCGGTCGCGAAGGAGTGAGAGTGGAAGCTAAAGCTCTCGAGACTAATGCGAGTGACATACACTACAAGATGCAAGACTAGACGGAGAGCTACACTACCAGCCTCCCCCAGCCCCGACCGTGTCTCCTAGCACCCATCGTTCGAAACGAAACGAAACAAAACAAAAAAGCCGCATCGTCTTGCGCGAAAACCAAGGTGAACAATAAGGGAAACAATACCATTCTACTCTACGCCACACGTCAGCCACCCGTCCTCCGAAGCCTAGGAGACTACCTAAGCTAGGTATCTAAAGCCATCCGTCAAGCTCACCCGCATGTTAGTCTACTCCCGGCGCCACAGCCTGCCTTCGCCCCCATCTCCCACACCAATCTCTCTACTACCTCGATTTTGTCTCCTCAGGAGCTGAAGCTACCACTTCATCCTCCTCGCGCACTAACCTCACCCTCAAACTACAACTCTACCGTATTCTCTCACCGTCCCGTTTTCAAGTCACACACACACACTACAAGTCCATCACTCCGTTACTGAACATCCCCATTCCAAGTTTTCGACCTTCTCCTCCTCCAATAACACCACTCGTAACGGGGGAGATGACCACGCCAGACCATCTTATCAGATTCTCCCATGCCCTATACATCCCCCTCGCAGCCTAACCCTTGGCCCCCGGATCTCGTTCGTTCGCTCGGCGCGGATCAGTGGGCGTCCAGCGATCCGTTACGTTACGCTACTGTACACTTTTCGCCCCCCTCTCGTCCGGAGGTGGTGTCCATCATGCCTCACCCGTGCCGTTTTTCCATTTCATGTTCGTCTTTGATGATCAAAACACGTCACAGTCACGCGCGGTCGTTCATTTCACCGGTTCTGGACTCTGCAAAGTATGTTTTATGTGGGATGCATAATCTGAATATTCATCTTCATAGCATGCTTTCGCAAGTGCGATAGCTAGCCATCTAAATACAAATTGTATCCCAGGGGAAACACAGCTTCTGTTTCACGAGAAGCAAGTGATGAGGCATCCCCAAAAGAAAGAAAGAAAAACTGGCAGGGGACGGGATATCAAATGCATCGTCCGTCCGCCGTCCGTCGTCCCGGTTTCTGATCGGGGTAGAAATAAAGAGAAGGAAAGTCAACAAAGGACAGCAGTTGGAAAGATATTTGTGGTGGTCATGAAAATAAAATATGTTTTTTGCGGGCTTCGTTCTTTCTTGCTTCTCATCATCATCAGGTTCGTTTCCCGTTTCTGTTCGTAGGTCTCCCGTTTCCACGTTAGGGGACGAAATAAAAGACAAAAAGACAAAAAATGCAAACCACCTCCACACGTCGCGAGACGTTCCGCTTGCTTGCCTGCGCTCGAGGCGCTCGAGAAGCACAAAAAGAAATCGACAAAATCCGAGGCAAAAAGCAAAACAAAACGACCAATGACCACCTGAGAGAGATGACGTCCTGTGAGACCTGCTCTCCTCCCACCGTACCTAACCCTACACCCATATTTGCTCCCCTGCCTCCCGCCCTCCTCCCGTTTCCCAATTTGTACAGAGAAGATAATCCCCCTCCCCCACCTCCAGGAAAGATGATGCCTGGCCGTCCCGTTGTTCCCAAATGCCCTTCCCGCCCTGTTCCTGTCCTACCCAACCCCCCGCGACGCATCCGCCGCCGGGAGCAAACAGACCAAACAAAAGCAGAAACCACAATGCTCGCTCGCTTGCTTGATAGACACCGGGGAGCGCGACCGACTCCCAAATAAGGAAATAAATGACACAAACAACACACACACACGCATACAACAAGAGGAAATAAAACATGTCCGAAGAGCTTCGATCATGGCTTTGGTGAAAAGAGGTTTCGTTTGGTGCGTGAGCAACAATGTCTGGGGGTCCCGCGGGAGCGGTGAAGAAGTGTATGATGAGAGAACTTCGGCTGGTAAAGAAATGGAAAGAAATAGACACCCGGAAAAGAAGTTTGTACGCCAGAGTTGAGTGTGCTGTGATGTCGCGTCAGATCATCAGATCATGTCTCTTTTTCGCTTTTCTTTTGCTTCGTTATTCGTCAGCGCCCATCTTGGCGCTGTTGGTTTCGGACACCATTTTGGCGAAATTCCGCACCACCTCGCTGGGGATCTGGTCCCAGAGCAGCGACCTGGTGTAGACCTCGGCGGCCGACTGCTTGGTGTGGCGCATCGCGGCGAGCGCGTCGGCGAGGTTCTTGCGCCCCTGGCTGGTGGAGCGCTCGCCGTTATTGTTGATAAACTCTTGCGAGCTCACGCCGTTGTACTGCGCGGCCGAGAGACCAAAGAGCTGCTCGTTGGTCTGCTCCTCGGTGGGCTGCGTGAGCGAGTCGCCGAGGCGGCCGAGCATCGAAGGGGCAACGCCGGTCATGGAGGCGTCACCAAGACCAACGGCGGGAGCGTCGACCCACGAGCCGCCCGAGGGCTGGGGAGCGATGGCCTGCATGGTGTTGGTGGCCGCGTTGACGCCGGCATCCTTGAAGACGTTCTCCAGGAGCGTGGCGGCCTCGGCGCGGACGTCGTCGGACACGCGGGGGATGGCGGGCGTGGAGCGGCTCGAGAGGACAAAGGCTCCGACCAGGAAAAGCATGAACAGGATGCCGCCCTGGGAGGAGGACTTTTCCGAGTCGGCGAAGGGGGCCTCGGCCTTCTTGGCCGGGACGACCTGGAGCTCCTGCTTGACTTCCGTCTCCATGGGGTACTCGCCGAGGAAGCTGACGTTGTCCCAGGTGCCGGGCATCGTCATGCCGTCCATGTCGTCGTAGCCCGAGACGAAGGCGTTGCCGGGAGGAGGGGCCATGGCGGCGCTCTCGAGACGCTGGACGTGCTCGGTGAGGACGCTGACCTTCTTGCGGAGCTCGCCCGTCTCGATGGTGTGCGTGCGGATCATCTCCTCCTTCTCCATGTTCATCGACTCGATGTACTCCTGCTGGAACTGTTTCTCCCTCATGAGCTGCTCCATCTGCTTCCGCATCTCGGCCATCTCCTCCTCCATGTCGGTGAGGACGGCGGTGAACTGCTTCTTCTCGTCCTCGAGGCGCTCAGTATGCTGCTTCTTCCTCTGGCGGGAGTCAAGGCTGGATGATGTCAGTACATGTTCAATGCCAGGCTGGGCTGATGGGTACTCACGCTGCTTGCCGATTCCTCAGCAGGCGCTTCTGCTGCTTGAGCTCCTTGATCTCCTGCTCGTCGGTGGACTGGGCGATGAGCTGGTCGATGTTGCTGAGGTTGCGCTCGGCGGGGATGTCGAAGCGGGCGTTCTTCTTGCGGATGCCGTCGCCTCTCCTCATGTCGTTGTGGGAGCGGATGGCGGGGCTGCCGGGGCGCATCTTCTTGGCCATGGACTCGGCCTGGCCGATCCAGCCCTTCTGCGGCGACGTGGGGATGGACTGGTTGCCGCCGATGGGAGCGAACATGTTGATCTGGCCGGTGGGGTTGGTGAAGGGCGTCTGGCCCTGGACGACGGGTCTTTGGAACAGCGAGGCGGCGTTGTCGTACTCAGCGGAGAGGCCGTCGAACTGCTGCAGAGGCGTGCAGGAGCCCGAGGTGTTGCTCAGGGACCAGGCGTTGCCTTGGTGGCCGAAGGGCGAGGGCTGGGCATGGTCGATGCGCATGAAGGGGTTGTTGCTGTGCTGCTCGAGGAAGGGGTTGTTGGACGGCACGGACTGCATCTCGACCGACTGCCACTCTTCCGTCTTGGGCGAGAAGAGCGAAGAGCCAACGGCGAAGGATTCCCTGCGGCTGTCGGCCATGGGGGGCGACATCTCCAGGCCGGAGTCGAGGGCGCTGTGATCGAGGATGTTCTCGTCCAGAATGCTGTGGTCCTCCTCCTCGTAGTACTTTTGCGCCTGATTTGTGTCGACTGTCAAAGGTGTCGGTCTGAAGTAGGCGGGCATCTGGTAGGTTGAGACCATTTCTGGCGATTTTGATCAGCAGTCGTGAGATGACTGCGAAGTTGTGATGATTCTAGCAATGCTGCCTAATTTATTCTCCCAAAATCTGTGGCGAAGAGAAAAAAAGTCGTGTTAGTCGAGAGCGGCGGTGAGGAGGAGGATGATCATCCAGGGTTTATTTTTGGGTTGAGTGAGAAGTGGGGACTGTGTGCTGCGCACTCTTCCGAGAGACTCGCGGGTGAGGGGAATGCGCTCCGGCTGGGAGCGTAGTAGAGCGGGATATGACGGGAATGCATGCAAGGAAGAGGGAAAAAAGTCTCGGGAACAGGCGAGGCGCCGCTTTTGTTAAATGATCAAGAGCAGATCGCAGAGCGCAGCTGCGATGAGGGCAAGAAAAAAGCAAAGTGGTGGGAAGCGGCCGGGCGGACGGGGCTCAGTGAGTGAGTGATAAGAGAGGTTGGTGGAGATGAGGGAAGCGGAGCAGGTGAGAGGGAGGCCGGAAAGTTTTAAAAGCGCGGTGCGTGCAGAACCCGAGAGAGAAGGGAACGGGGGGAAAGGAAAGGCACTTACAGGCTTTGGGTTATCGGCTCGTCTTTTTCTCGAGTGGTACGGTGTTTCGATGCACTCCAGATCTTGTGGCAGGTTGAAGGAGCAGGTCAGTCAGACACGAGGCGGGGAAGGCCTATGTATGTAGTGTGTGTGAGGGCGTAAGTGTGAGTGCGAGTGTGTGTGCGTGAGTGTGAGAGTCGGTAGGCCGATATCTTGGGTAGTTTTCCAAGAAGGATGGATGATGGAACAATAATAAACAACTTGTGTGTGTTGCAACGACGGGGGGAACCGTCGAAAGATGGGGTGCCGGAAGTATGTATATGTATGTACGTATGTACGGTGGACGCAGGATGTGTGTGTGTGTGTGGTGTGCGAGTGGTGGTGGTGTGTGATGGAGATGAATCTCGTTCTCTTGTGGTCTTTGGGTCTTGGGTCTCTGGTGTGGTGTGGTTCTTGCTTGGTCTTGGGGGTGGGAGACAAGGTAGAGCCCGAGGAGGATGGACCATGGTTTTGTACTTTTGCAAGGAAAGGCGGCACTTCTGCGGGAGACTGGGAAGGAGGTACTTGGCCATAAACGGTGGGCAGGTGCAGGTACTTGCTTGGCTTCCAGAAGAATACGGTGGAGGTTGACATGGATGAGGAGGGGAGAACGGACGGGAAGGTGAGCAAGTACCTCCGTACCTTTTAGCAGGGAGAGGAAGGAGGAGGAGGTCAGGCTGGTCCGGGTCCCAATGCCATCCCGGTCCAGGGTACGGAGTACCTCAGTACCTACACTACACTGTAGTAGTGTAGAGAGCGTAGTGGGGAAAGACAAGAGGGACGAACGCGCGAGCGAGCCGGGATGGGGAATCCAGAGCCCGCCGCGGGCAGAGCAAGCAGCAGCAGCAACAAAAACGGTGCTGCGTCGGTGGATGGTTAATGGTCAGCCATTCGTCTGTGGAGGGTGGTGGGTGGTCGACGGACATCGGGGGGTGGGTGTGCGTAGTAAGGTAGAAGAAGTCCAGTCAGCTCCGCGAGAGAGAGAGGAAGCGAGGAGCCGAGCCTTCAGTATGTCTGTGTCTGACTGACAAGAGAGAGATCATGATGCCAAGCAGCCGGAACGACTCCGTTCCCTGCTTCCCTGGCTTTCGGGTTCCTTGACGATAGATGCCCTCTGTTATCGGTACTACACAACGCCAGTATGGCTCCTGTCTTGTCCATGTCTGGGTCGTCTCCCTCGCGAGACCGCGGGATGCACCCGGAAATCTTGCCAGGCATCTTGTCATGATGGTTTGATCTTGGCCCTGGCGAGAACGAGCGTACGTACACTATGCGGGCAGCAGGGCTGGCAGGTTGGTTGACAGGCGCAGTCAGACGGCCGGGAATGACGCCTTGGACGACAACCGAGACCTGGGGGAGCGGGCAGGCTGAACGACGACGGGGCAGGGGTTCGTGTTTGGTTTTGGCTTTAGACCGCCTCGAACTGCCCTCACAGACTCTATCAACTCGCCCGCCGTTGTTCCCGAGCTCTCGCCTCCTGGTCACTGGTCAGTAGTATCCAGCGCCCAAGCCGGAGGGCGAGGAAAACAAGGCTAAGGTACCGTTCGGCGGGCTAAACTAGGGCAAGGCACCTGGGAACCGACGCTCGAGAGAGAGGCTTGCAGTCCCATGATGGCTGCCATATGGAAAAATAGCGTAGCGAATCCGTAGAGCAGAGCAGAAAAAACGCCGGCCGCGGGTCCGACAGGGCAGGACAGGGTACCCAGGAGGGGGCAAAGACGGCATGGGACGAGCGGGATGGCCATGGGAAGGGTGAGAGAAGCGTCCAAAGCGAAACCCAACCCCACGCCCAGCCGAAGTGCTCCGACCAGAATCTCTGTGCGCTCTCTCGACGGTCTGTTTGGGGGGAGGGGGGCGAGTGGCCGGGTATGCGTGTGCCAGTCAAGGGCCGCTGGGGGACGACAGACTCCGGCCGACGAATGAGGTCGGAGGGAGGAAGGATGACAGAGAGATTCTGGACTCTGCGACTCTGGGCCTTCTGGGTCCCGGCCGTTTCGATGCGCCGGGTCTGGGTGGACGGGGATATTGCCGGGAGGCAAAACGTCGATGGTCGATGGACGACAGTGACAGGCGGGGGTCGGTCAAGGGAGAGAAAACACGAGTAAAGCTCCGAAGAGGCTCGGCCGGGGAGCCGGAACGGTCCAATAGAGTCGAGAAAAAAAAAACTATTATTGTCAAATTAGAGATGGAAAAACCAAGACGATGGGAGGGATGAGATGGAGATGGAGTCAGTCACCAGCAGCAAACAAGCAGCAAACAAGGAGCAAACAAGCAGCAACAGCAGCAGGAACCTTGGCTGGGCGAAAATGGGAATGGCGGTCACGGTCACGGTCACAGACGGTGGGGGTTGGGCGTGCAGCGCTCGGGCCACGGTCCGTCCGGCAAAAGGCTAGGGACGTACTAAACGGTGGCGGATCTGATTACCGTACCAGCGCTATTTGCGGTGCAGCAAGTAGCAGTAGCAGCAGGAGCAGCAGCAGTACACACAGACAGACGCTGGTAGTTCCTGCCTGAACTTGCACGACCGGCATGACGTACCGTTGGGTGTACCGTACTGCGTACTGAGTGCGATGCAGGAGGCAGGTACATCCCTCGCGTACCTTACCCGAGATCAGGAGGTGGGAGTTGGGTGGACGAAGCCGTTGCGATGACCAAAAACGGAAGGATAGATGCTGAAATTAGAGGTTTGGGGTGAGCCGTCGAGTCCCCTGGTGACCCGAACCACTGGACGAGAGGCGCCGCCGGGCAGGGCAGCTCCAGCAGGTTGGGCAGCGACGGCCGCTCTCTTCCGCGATAGGCCCGTACGCCGCCCGCGCCCGTTGATACCTAAAAGTCTGGCCTGGGAGGTGCGCTACAAGGTACCTGCCAGAGGTACAAGAGGTACCTTGGCCACCTGAGAGAGCCCGGCGCAGCCCTCCCGCGTCCGCTAATCAGCCACTATTTCTTCTCCTCCGGCTCCCATTGCTCAGCGCTTCACGGGGGGGTCACCACCGCCGCAGCAGCCAGGTACCTACGAAAGTACAGGGCGAGACGCGGAAGGCACTCCTGCTGCTTAGGTTGCTTACTTCAGCCTGGACGGGTAGCATCGAACCTCCATTTGCCGGGCATCTTATCGTTCCAGACCTGGTGGTCACGAAGTCGAGTGATCTCTGACGGCATTGGTACGCCGTCTACCATTCAGCTGCCACGATGGGCATCTAGGTGTGATTGCGACCAAACCCAGCAGCAAGGCCGGGCAGGGCAGAAACAGGCAGGGCGAAACGAAACAAGCAATCACTTCCGCCGTCAAAACACGCAGGCCCCGACGACGATGTACCTTATCTGTCAGTCGCGATGGCTCCGGAGAACCAACCTTGAACGGCGACATACCGTGTATCTGCCTGCGCGAGGTACGGAGCGGGAACGGAGAGACGGAGCATGACGAGGCCCCATCCAGCGTGGTATCGTCACTTATTCCCTAGATCATCTGCCTCGACCCAACATGAGAGGGACAAAAGGGAAATCCGACAATGCACTGCTCCCGATCCGATCGATCGACTCAACCGATGACAGTGAAGTTTTTTTTTCTTCTCTTCTTTTTTTCCTAGCCCCGTTTCCTCTCTCCATCTTCCAGGATATCAGAGCGCAATTGGCCAACCTCGCGTGTTGTAAGTCGGGATGATGCTCGCACCACCACACGGCCTTCTCAGCCACATCCCTGGAGCCGGAGGGGGAAGGGGACAGCCACCTTTGGCGGACGCCTTGACCGACAGGCCCAAAGTCAATTCCAACATCGAGGAAACGCAGAAAGAGGGGCGCGCTGCTGCACTGCAAGCATAGGTGCCATGAAGAAAAAAAAGTCGGTGGCTGGGGATAAACATGCCGGAAAACTTTCTCAGCGGCGCCGGTGATGCCCAAGCAGGAACGTCAACACCAGACCAGCCACTCAGCGCAGAGAGACGCGTGAGCCCCAACTCCACTGTGCTTCATGGCCGCATACTGCGCGGCCCATCGTCAGCAGGTGAAGAGACCCTCACTCTCTTTTTCTCTCTCTCTTCTGTTGTGTCGGTGTGCCAGTGCCCCATGGTGCTTTGTTTGGGGCCATCTTCTGGGTGTGTGGATTATGTACATTGACTCATAGCTTCGCTGTTCGGGTACCTCGCCTCCCGACTCCTCACATCGCCTCTGTGTGTTGTCGTTGGAGGCCAACGTCTCGAGATGATACGGCCTTCCCCCCATCGGCCGTCGTCGATCCATTGCGACGCGTTTCGCGTTTCCTGAAGCGCGCCAGCGCCGGGACGACAGACAATCCATCAACACCCCCGGACCACAAACTGCAGGATTGATTCGCGACGTCACGGGCGTCCATCGACAACGTGATTCATGCGCGACCCCACCGAGCAGACCCGGTTGCCAGCGCTCGCCCGCCGGTGGACGCCTGAGGATGCTGTGAAGTCGCGCGAGAGGGAGATGAGTTTGCGAGACTGGAGGTCCTGGTGTTGTTGCTGCAGACAGTCCCCCAGACCATGCCCCCTCTCGACTGCATGCCTTTGGACCCCCTCAGCAAGTCCCCGCGGCCTAAGGCACGCTACCTATCATGGCGGTTTAGAGGTCCAGTGTCGTGGAAGGAAGGTCCATCTGGGCACGGGTGGACCGTCTCCTCACCTTCTGGAAAAACTCGGCCGCCGCAGAAGCCGGAAGGTGGACGTCCCGCCGACTGGTGCGCTCGATGGCGCCGTTTGAAAAGCGGGGCGCCCATAAAACGACCCGTTATCGACCGGCGCCGTCCCCGTCATTAGCCAATCGTCTAAGTGAGGCGGGCGGCGAAGGCAAGGTACCTGAGAGGAAGGTGCAGCTGTGGTGAGTTGAGGAAGTCACTGCTAGTGGGATGGAGACGGAAGTCGCGACTGCTCTTGCTCTTGCCTTCCACCACATCAAATGATGCTCGACGACGCTATCGACAGCTGCCGCCGCCGGTCCTCCAATGACGCGAACCGCGCTTACCCGTTTTGATCCTCTCGCTTTTGTCCCTCGCCAATTCGTCTCGTGAGATTCTCACGCACTCGTCGTCAACACCACCACCACCGAGGTACCTGAACCTCACAACAGCTGCACACTGCCCCGAGCTATCTCGTACCTCGACTCTACGGACACACTACCTAACATAGCTCCCCCCCTCCCACATGGCCGGCAGCCTCGGCCTTCTTTCGAGATAGCCAAGCCCAAGGCTGCGCCCAAGCTCCCAGAACCAGAAACAGCTCCAGCTACAGCTACCTACAGCAACAGCTCCAGCTCCAACTAGCTGCAGCCATCTACGGCTACAGATCCGGCTCCGTCTTCAGCCCCATTGCGTCGTTTCATCCCGCCGCGTCTCACGCGTCCCTTGGATGCGAGCCCAACCAGTTGGCCAGGCCAGACCGCCGGCCCACGACCCCTAATCTGGATGCTGCTTTGTCACCGCAGTTACGGCTTCAGACCGCCAATCTCGTCATCGGAGGCGCCGTGTGCGACGCATCCCATCGCCGCCGGTCCCCAAGAACGCCCAACGCCCGCATCGGATCCGTCACGCTGGCCCGGGGCTGCCCATCCGGAACTCTCCCCGTTTCCCTCGGTCGACACTGGTCTCGTTGCCTCATCGTACATCTCCTGCGCCCTGCATGAACGAGGGAACTCGTCATGGCCTTCATTGGGCCCCCCATCGCGGCCGCTCGTTTCTCCTCGCCGTGCCGTGCTCCGCCTGCCAAGTCCACCGCCTCGAAGGCGGCGCGGCTGACCTCAACCTCGTACCCAAACGTACGTTGTTGCCCAACCTGACGACGCGATCGAGATCGGTTGGCGGGCAGTCCTCCGAGATGACTGTCGTTGCTCTGCTGCTTGCTATTGTCCTGACACTATAGGTACCTCGAGACACGGGAAAATAACCCGTCGACTGACTCAAAGCCACATTCATGCCCTCGCCTCTATCGGCAGTTGGAAAAGCCTTCGTTTTGCGCTTGTTGCGCTAAGTCGATCAGCCCTCTGGACGCTATAGCCCAGGGACTTGGGAAGCCGTGAAGGAAAAACCTCGCTCGGTTCGGTTCCGCCGTTCGACAACCGCCGTCTTTTGGCCCGTTCTCCCGAGAAAATCATCCAATTTCCAGCAAGGTCAATCGCTGATGTTGAGAAGAAATATCGCGTTCAGCCACTCCCTGACAGAAGTTCTGACAGGGCTGACCCCAGCGGGGCATCTGAACTTCAGAAGACCCCTGTACCCGGGGCTTTTTGTTTAGATCCAAGACTCTCCCTTCTCCAAACTAGCAACCCGGTGAGGATCCCCGGTCTCACATCACTTGGAGAGGGGAGGGTTCCCGGTTCACGACCATCGACTGCGGCCGGTGTTGCGGAAGCCCAGAGACCATGACAGAAAACGCGACGCGACCTTCTCGATGATCGAAGCGGCTGGCCCGACCGATCGCCATATCAAGTTTCTTTCCCGACGCAATGACATGACAGTTGCCGCCGTCCGTTTTGTCGGTGAGCCCCCGACGGCAGCTTAAGCTTCTCGTCCCGGGGTCCACTCCGGAGCTGCTCTCAGACTTTCTCCCTTGTCTCTCCCAGCTTTGAAGTCGGAGATTGAACTTCAAGCGATGGATCATGGGCCCGACCCCCCCGCCGCGTGCCATGATGCGATGCCGCGATCCACCGCCTCCGTTTCGCTATTCCCGACGTCATCCAGAGCCCTGGGCCCGTTTGGATCTCGCCAATGGGCCATGGCTTTCCCCTCCCTGCGAAGACAGGAGCAAACCCTACGCCTCCACGCGCACGGTGCCATCGTATCCATGGAGCTTCGAACAATCGCAGAGCTGGATCCCGACATTGAACTTTTGGGAGCTTGGATCATCACTCGGTTGCAGAGTCCATTCATGCACCCTCCCAGGGTTCCCGCTCTGTCGCAAACAAGGTCGCTGAGACTGGTGGGTTCGAAAAGAGTCTCGGAACAATTCCCCGTCCACAAAATCGACGGCTTCATGGCGGTGAACGGACGCCGTGCAGCCCCCTAACCCACCTCCGTCTTGTCGTGCTGCTGGAGGAGAGCGGGAGTCTTCGAAAAGGGAAGAGAAAAAAACTTTGGTCTCCAGAGCAATGACTCTTTTCAGTGAAAACTCTGCCGCTGGGGCGCGGGAGGCCGTCGCTGCGTCCTATCAATCGACGCGATATCACCAAGAGACAGCGCGCGGTCCCGCCGAAGGATCTTGTCGCTCCTCCGCCTCTAGGAGGCGCTCGTCACATCTCAGCAACCTCCACACGCGAACGGAAAGTTTACGGCGCATCGCAGAAAACCCGCCGCGCATGCGTCTGCTATCGCGGCCCCCAAATGGGGACGATCAGATCCGGTGCTACAGTCCGATGTGCGGTTGACACCTCGGCCCATGCGCGCGTGTCGTGGCCGTGCGGGCAGTTGCAGTTGCATCACGCTGGAGCGCTGCAGAGTCTAGAGTCGCGAATGCCATCGTCCGTCGACAGACGACGGTGCAGCAACGTTTCTCGCCAAGACCGTCCGTACCACGGATACCGGCGACAATGATATTGACGGCTACCCAACGTGAGTGATCATTGTTTCTCGTCTATTTGTGCCTTTTACAGGGAACTGGCTTCTTACTTAGGGCACTTGGTCGGGTTGATTGTCGACGATAGCGGCCGGCAAACGCCTCCAACCAGCCACTTCCTTCGACTTCCCTCCCACCACCAGCCCCGATGGCTGCGCTACTGCGTTCTCTGGAAGCTTTGGAGAGTTGACTCATCCTTCCCTGCCTGAAGGGTTGGGCATGGTTGCTTCTCACGTCCCACTTTTCCGTCCAGTCGTATCTTGCAGACGCCTCATCCCAGGTTGGCGGTGAAGCTGTTCAGGGATCCATCATTTCTTCCCTTCGCTCTGCCTCCTTCGCCTTCCCTCTGTCCAACGCCGCGTTTCCGAATTCGGGCCCCTTGCTTGCCCGCCTGGGAACTGGACGTCGTCGTGCTAGGATAAAAACAGATCTCTGGGTCTCGGGCGGCCGGCCTTGGGCCACTCACGTCGACGTTGGACTGGCGTTCTGAAACGGAGCTTGCGCCGTCGCCGCATACACCACGCAGGCCGCGACCGCGGGCACTAGTTTCCGAGATACCCTGATCGTCCGTCACCCTGATTGTCCGTCAAATTTCGTCCTGCAGAGCTGCTGCAACGAACATCTCCACCGGGTCATACGACTAAGACTATTCGACGTCACGACCGCCACGAGAGACGTCTCTCGCGTAGGGCGGTCAAGAGTCCTAAAATTAAAGAAAAGCATACAGAGTACGAGAGAAGAGCCTCCGTGCTTGGCTTCGGCCAGCTGGGTGTTAGTCATAGCCGCAACTGACACGAGCACGATGTTCCCCGCATTTGGAGAGGGGACGTCGTTTGAGATGGCATCTCGTTGTCGGGTGGACATGGCGCGGCACGCGAAGGAGTCGGATGGAAGCTCGAGGTCCCCAACATGAGTCAATGGGAGAGCTCCCAGAGCTCCA
>WIGN01000453.1:0-28028 GCA_014235955.1 Colletotrichum sojae
TCCAAGCCCGTCCCGACAAGCCCCTTCTCGACATGGATCCCCGGCAAGAACCCCACGATAGATGCAACCGCGGCGCATTCGCATGCAAAGGGCTTTGGCATCTACTCACCGGCTGCATGCTGCCCATCGGCTCTGGACATTCGAGGCAGGCAAGACAACACGGCGCTTGCTGGCGTCGGTGGATGGTGTGCGAAGCGGCTGCTACAGGAGAGGAAAGAGAAAAGAGGGCGCTACCGGCGGGCCGAGATGTCTACTCTATAAAGTGAGGCCTCTTCACTTCTCATCTCTGTTCCAGCTTCCACTGCCTTTCCCCCCTCCAGCTTTCTTCGGGTTCACAGTACGATCAAGACTTTTGTACTGACAGCAACCTGCATTTTCTTCGAAGCCACCCAGGTAAGTGATGTCTTCATGAGCCCACGTCCCTTGGCTTCCCTGCTCACATGGACTTGCCAGCAGGAAACACCTCGAAGATGGCATATCACCTAGAAGAAGTCACACGGCTCGCCCGTTCAAGCCCTCCTGCAACGCAGCCGGCCGCACAGGGAGAACTGCTGGACATGAAGCGGACGGCCCCCGACATGGACATCCCCATCATCGAGACCCTCGACTGTTACAAGGGCAGCCAGCAATGGACCATCGCAGACCCCAACCACAGAGCCTGCAAGCTAGGCGAGCCGTGTCCGATCACAAGAGAAGAGTTCTGCGCCCGCACGATGTGGCTAGCGAAGATGAATCACGCGTACGAGCGGTGCGGGCCTCATGCCCAGAGCCCCGGACACGTCTTGTGCCGCGATGTCAGCCCTGAGGAACGGGAGCTGTACCCGGAATGTGGTGACTGCGGAGTGCTCGTCGAGGCTCGCATTCTCGTGCTCATGCATCTTCGGATGCTGGCCGAGATCGAGAACTTGGGCGAAGAGGATGTACAGGGTCTCCGCGATGCCGTGGAAGGATACTCGATGGCTTATCGTATCGTGTTGGCGCGTCATGTTCAGGGGCTACAGGAAGGGCTGCCAGTGTTGGATTGCGGCCATGGCGCGAGTATCTTGCAGCCGACCCAAAGCGAGCAGGTGTCCTAAGCAGGCCTGGCGAAGAGTCAGACTCTTTGTATGTTGGCTTCTGTATTAGTTACGTCAGACATTCAATTTTTCAGCTCAAGGCAAAACTCCAGTCAGATTATGCTCGAGGATTCTGGAATTACTCGCGTTATTGTGATTTTGACTTTGGCGCGCAAAACAACAAAGAGGACACAAACCGGAGCGAAGAAGCCACGATCTCGTTGTACCTCAGTTTGACTTCTAAGAGCATCAAGTTTCCTCATATGCGTAGCTTCTACTCAACTGGCCTGTCGCGAAGATGATGAATGGATGGCCCGACTCCACCCGTCCTCCAGATTCCGCGGAAGAAGTGGTCATAACTCAGTTTTTTGAGATGATGTGCAATCTTTGGAACCAGGGTCCATAAGTGTTGTGATACAACATGTTACACATTAGCGCCTTGGTGCAATCCAATGGCCCGACTGCCATTTGAGCCAAGGCAAGAAGACGGCCATGATGACTGGAACGGGGTGGCGTCCGATTCCAAACCAAACAACCTGCGGGATGTAGATACGTGTAAGCAAAAAAGCAAGTATGAGAGAAAGGAAAGCCAGTGTTGTTTGTCAGCATTCCTTGGGCCGCCCCGCTTGGCGCTGCTTCAGTCTATCAACTCCCTCGGTAGTTGCTGGCGGCTGGGACCAAGGAGACAACAACTTGCTTTTTTTTCTTCCGGTTGCTGCGAGTTCAGCTGAGTGCGCCAGTGTTCCGAGACATCAGCTGATATTTGGACAGGTGCCAAGGGGCTAAGTCTGACCGATCTCCTGGCATGTGCCTTCAATCGACATTTTATGCAGGCCGGGTTGGAATAGCTGGCTTTGGTCGAGGGTTCCCCTTGCCGAATTACGAGAATCACTCAATGCCTCCACTGGGTACGAGGTGACGATGCTTTACTATTGCTATGGTAATTACACGAGCCCGCCTATTTTGACTGGGTGCCGGTGATGTTTTGGCTGGGTGTCTTATTTGATCTAGGTAAGTAATGTGGCCTTCACAGTCGCCATTGCTATTGCCCGTCGCCGTTGCTGTTGCCCGTCGCCGCCGGTTTTAGTATTCTTAAACGTGGTAGTATTGTAGGTGTTCTTGTAGGACGCCCAGTCGAAATAGCACCGGAACCCACTTTAAAATAGGCGGGCTCAATTAAACTCATCTATTTATCCGGTCTAGGTTATTAGACGCCTTTATCACGATACATTACTTGATATCTACATAGGCCACGATACATCTTTTCTAGACCACTCGTAGATAAGCTCACAAGCCTACCCGGCTACACGATCGCCGCCAAAACAATGAAAACATCCGGTCTCCCTCTAGCATCAAAGATCCAGTCCCGTCTATGGCCATCATGAGATGACCTTCAGATTGACGTAGCACTGCCTCGGCTTCCGGGTCAACCCCTCGATGTCGTCGTAGCTCGACAGCCCTTCCGGACAGGGAAGAAACTCAAAGGTCCACACCAGGAGTGTAAGAATGAGCTTCATCTCCATGTACGCCAGCCTGCGCCCGAAACACCCGCGCAGGCCCAGTCCGAACGGGATCGTAGGCCCGGCCGTCGAATCAAACGCCTCATCGCCGTTCTCCCTCGCCACCAACCACCGCTCCGGTCGAAACTCGTCCATGCCGTCGGAGTCCCAAGCCCTCATGCCGCGCTCCTTGCCGGCGGTCTGGCACGACGCGCTGCGGCGCGCTTCGGGGATGTCGAAGGCGGGCTCGGTGAAGCTGGCGCCCCTGTTGGCGAAGATCACGTTGGTGCCCTTGGGGATGTGGTGGCCCAGGACGATTGTGTCCTCATTGCACTGGCGGTCTTGGGAAATGATAGTGTGTCCCAGGCGCAGTATCTCCTCCACGGCAGCGTCCAGGTACGGAATGCTCGCCTGCACGATCTCGGCATGCGTGGGGGAGCGGCCCTCGCTCACGGCGGACGGGTGGACGTTGCGAAGAATCTCGCGCAGCTTGGTCTGGATTTCCGGATTGTCGGCGAGGTATTTGATTCCCCAGCACAGCGTGGTGCTTGTGGTATCATGTCCGGCAATGATAAAGCCTATGGCCTGAGATGGAGTCAGTTACTGAACGAGCATAGTCAGGGGCATATGCGGAAATGACTTACCTCATCCCTCATGGTAGAGCTCCAGAAGACCGGCTCCCTCCCCTCCTTCTTGGCAAACGTACCTTCCCTCTGAACCATCAGGTCTATCGCCGAAAGGACGTAGTCGTCGGTGTCGCTTCCACCTTCGCTCTTGTACCTATCGACTGCCTTCATGACTTGGTCCTTCAGGAAGCTGGTGATTAGCGCTCGATAGCGGCGCACGCTGGGTTTCAGCCCAATTAGCCGCCAAGCAAGCGCCGGGAAGCCGCTGACCGCAACAGGTCCGATGCTCTCGACCGAGTCCAAGAATGCCTGAAAGGAAGGATAGATGGGCACAACAGGGAAGTCAATACCGGTGCCTTCGGCGTTGACGTGGCGCCGTCGCAGCTCCTCCTCATCCCCGCATTCAAGGCTCTTGACCTGGGGGATGAGCGCCCTCTGCTCAACTGCGTCGCCAAAGCCAAAATCGAAGACGGCGTCCAAAGCCGTGTAGAAGACATCATCGTCCGCCTTGAACGGTTTCCCGCCGGCGATCCGCGCTTTTGTCTTCCAGAGGTCTAGGAGGCGGGTGGCGCTCTTGTAGATGTTGGGCGCCGCGACTCCGTGGAGGAACTTGGGGGTCATCAGGTCCTGCAGCAGGCGGCGGTGGGCCTTCCACTCGGGCCCCGTCTTGAGGTTGATGTGGAACTGCGGGGACGTGCCGCTGAGGAGGGCGATGGTGTAGTCAGACCGGTCGAACTCCTTACGGCGCATGAGGATGTCCTGGGATTCACGGAAGTCGTTGATAAAGACGGCCGGCTTGCGGAAGGGCTCCATGAAGACCTGGAAGATGGGGCTCTGGTGTTTCCGTGTCTGGTTGATCAGCCACGCAGTGATGTTGGTGTCGGCCTCTTTCTGCAGGCGGGGGATGTCTCCCAGCAAGTTCTTGGTGGCTTCCGCATTGTACGGGATTCCAGGGATTGGCTTGGGGAGGAGATATTGATAGAGGGAGTAAAGAAAGAATGACAAAGCCGCGGCAGCAGAAGCTAAGACGTAGAACGCCTCTGTCGGCGGTTGCTGTGGGACACTCTGAACATTCGGCATGTCGACGTTGAGGTTGAGATGGAATCTTCAGCTCAGTGAAGTGGCTTTGAGTATAATGACTTTGAATACCAACCACATGAATCGAGTGTAGTCCTTTCGAGTTTTATCATCAATGCCCTTCGTTCATCACAGTGATATTCGGGTCCGCGGAGCCCGTTGCTCCCTGTCAAGACCGAAGAAGCCCTGCCTCAGCACGTACGTCCATGGTGGGGCCATGAGCCGCGGAACCCGACCTCCGGCCCCCGAAGCCGAACCAGTTTTTGGCTCCCAAGCCCCTCAAGTTGCCACGGGGCAACTTTGCGGCGTAGGTAGTAGGGGGATCGATCGTTGTTCGGTGCCATCCACTCCGCCGGACCCCTATGGCCGGAGCTCCACCCGGCGCGTAGACTAACGAAAACGGCAAAGGCGATTCGGAGCTAGGCCAGCGACCGAAAGACCGAACTCAATTTCCACATTCCGTAGCACAAAACCCAAGACAACTGCGGCTCGTCTCGACTTTTAGCTCGCAAACGTATGAGAAACCCCCGGGACGGCGTTCGCTTCCTTCATATGCATCGTTGGATACGTCACTGGCTGGCAATGCCTGCATCGCGCACTGTAAATAAACACGGACGGAGTCTTGGTATTTTCCAAAAGTCGTCCAATAATCATTCCCCGTATCACCAGAATCAGACGAGCCGCTGACGCCGTGTTCCCCGGTGTTCTTTGCTGACGGAATCAACTTACGCGGCGTCTAGGTTGCGCAACGTGCTTGACGCGGCGTCCACGGCGGTCCGAATAGATTGGCCGTTCGTCGGTGCCGCCCGCCTGCAGCCGTTGGAACCGGTCGAATAAACCGAACGAGCCAATGGGTGGGGACGTC
Source organism: Colletotrichum sojae (assembly GCA_014235955.1). Taxonomy (NCBI): domain Eukaryota; kingdom Fungi; phylum Ascomycota; class Sordariomycetes; order Glomerellales; family Glomerellaceae; genus Colletotrichum; species Colletotrichum sojae. The sequence continues at coordinate 5,123 of WIGN01000453.1, forward strand.
GCCGGCATTTCGGGTCCGCAACATGACGTCGTCTCATCACTCACACACTTTCCTTATTATGGCGCCGCATTAACTCATTTTATAAACTCACAAAGTCTCTCAAGCACTCTCGACATTTGCAGTCAACCAAAACATAAAATCAACCAGCCTAGACTCAACATGACCTCCAACTCGTTTCAAGGCAAAGTCATCGCCGTCACTGGTGCCGCCAGTGGCATCGGCCGCGGGGTGGCTACCTACTTGGCCAACCGCGGAGCCTCGCTGGCAATCTCCGACGTCCAGGTCGAACCTCTGACCAACCTTGCCGCCGACGTGTCGAGCCTCGGGGTACGCGTCATTCCCACGGTGGTGGACGTCAGCAATCCCACCCAGGTCAAGGACTGGATCGAGCAGACGGTGAAGGATTTTGGAAAGCTGGACGGCGCGGCCAACATCGCTGGCACGGGCGGCTCAACCGCAGTCCCTCTCGAGGCCCAGGCCGACAAGGACTGGGACCTGGTCATCGGTATCAACATGACTGGGACCATGTACTCCATGCGCGAAGAGCTCAAGCATCTCACTGACGGAGGATCCATCGTGAACGCCTCGAGTGTCCTCGGCCTGAGGAGTTCGCCGAGCGCCGGAGGATCATCCTACGTTGCCAGCAAGCATGCGGTGCTGGGGATGACGAGACAGGCGGCCAGAGAGTATGGCCACCGGGGCATCCGCGTCAACTGCGTCAATCCGTGAGTGAATCCTGGTCAAACTGCATCTTGAACTCTGGACTGACTGTCGTGGGTGACTAGCGGTGCGATCGATACGCCCATGATGGCGTGGGCAAAGGATGACACGTCCGGCATTTACACTTCGCCGCTCGGAAGATGGGGCCAGCCCGAGGACGTGGCTCGGTTGGTGGGCTTTCTGCTGGGAGACGAGTCGACTTTCATCACGGGAACGTCGATTGTCATTGATGGAGGGCTTACTTGTTAGATTGGCCTGTTATATATGGTAGACTGTTAATAGATTATGAGCGCGCCTATTCCGACGGGGTGCCGGGACAATTTTGACCTGGTTTTCCAACTCACATACCTTCGATACAGATTATTCTGGTACGCGGCAAAGCCATTGAAGATCTGGAGAGAGTGCCGCTCCTTCCGCATAATTCAATTCTGGTACGCATCTGGCCTATTGCACCTTCCCCCACTGCAGGTTTTGCTTTAGGGTAGGAGTTGTGGTAGCCCTTTGGAAGGAAGGTACCTTGTCTACCTATGTCAGGAGCAGGATGCCTCGGTCGTAAGGCTCCTTGCTTCTGAAAGGAAGACACCTATCTCTCTAGGCAGGTACGCATGGGTGAGAAAATGGAAGCTTCCTTTCGATTGACACCTACATTTTCTTTCCAACTCACCCCCATCAGCCCACGTCTTTTCCTTCCTCGAGCCGCTCCTCCAGCCATCTTCCCGCATCTCGCACAAACATCATGAGAATGAGCCAGAATCAACTTCAAGAATCGCCTACGCGGTCTGCAACGCCGGCGAAGGCGGCCAACTCGCGATAGAGATACTCCTGGACACGCCAGCCCTTCCACAAGAATCAGAAACAGCTTGATTGGTCGGATTTAGCCGTGGCCATTTTCAACGTCGACGTCCACGATATTTTGCTGAAGGGACCTGAGAAACGACTCGTTCTTTCATATCTAACGAAAGAACTAATTCCATGCGAGGAGGATGCGCGCCGCATCTCAAACAACTCGTGGACCACTACCGTACGCGCGATGTGCAAGGGTCTTTCGCGGTTTCAACCCCTCAAGATGTACGGTGTGCTCCTCCGATACCAACTGAGCCCCCCCGAAAGCTGGTATGTCAGCGACGAAATGTGCCGGTGTCTGGGTGCTCTGAGATACCTTGAGCGTTGCGCCAACGGACGCGACATCTACACAAAAGAGAGAGTCGGAGACCCCCCAATTGGTATTTGGCCTGATGGGCTGGAGGACAGTCACTCATACACGAATGACTTTGAGGGCCGTCGAACATCGCACACGAAGGCAGCGTCGAAGGAGTGGTCTCCGTCGGTCGACGCAGGGACGCCACCACCTGCTTCCCCTCGACGCATCACCCGTTCCGTGAACAAACTCGGAAACTCGATCAATCCTGATGGCCACTTCGTCTTGCGCCCGGTAGAGCCACGCCCCTCAGCAGAAACTCCCCATACACCGACACAGGCTTCGAGAAAGCACAAGATCATCACCAGGACGACTCCAAGCTCGCCAGAGACGTCGCAGAAAGTATCGCCAAAGGCCAAACCAGATACTCCAAGCTGCAAGATCGACAAGCAGAGAAGCAGATCCACCGACAATGCCGAGGAAGTCAACCCTGACCCTCCACGCCTCACTGCCACGTTGCATCAAATGAAGCGAGTCAAACAAGAGCATTCGATTCCGCGCTTATACCATGGCTGGATCGCCGGAGTTCTCGACACGGTTTCGGTACTGGACAGAGTTGCGTTATATGATGCGCAAAGCGTTCGCCAGCTAGCTCTCGACAGCCTCGTTACGGACCTGGACGCTGCTGGCTGGGACGATCTCAAGGAGTCAATCGAACAGATCATTAAGGACGTTGATCGCGAGTCGCGTGTTTTCTTGGCCGACAAGGTCGTGGCAGCAGTCTACCACCGCATCGATCTCGCAGTCAACGAGTCATCCACGGACGCCTGAGGAAACTGGCAAACTGAAGCGGAGGATCTGGGCGGCTACAAGACAAGAACTTTTCGAAAAGCTTGCTTCATCGCCATTTGTGAGAGAATTCGGTTGGCTCTCACGGAGTTGGAACTATCTGGGTTGTCTGGGGGATGTGCCTGGATTGCGTGTATTCCCGTAGGCGGCGTTGATATGTGCTAGCTCGAACTTACTCTCAGAGATATTTGCTACTACAGAGAAAGGTATAAAATTGGCAAATCAACGAGACTTCACACCTGAACCTGTGATTATCAAGGTATCGAGCCCTGACGTCTCATGCGACCCAAGAAAGCCCTCAATGACGCGACAAACATGTTATGACGTGTCCTTCAAAATATTAAGTCTTTTTCAGCTCACGGATCATCATCCATGAATCAAATCTTACGGAGACGGACCACATGCTTCCGCCCTTGCCTCAAAAGCTAGAACATTGGGCCACGGGCCCACTGAGGTTCTTCCTGCGAACATAGGTGGTTGCAAAGCGTTAGAGTGAAGAAATATCCGACGACATCAACTCAGATATGTTCAGAGACAGCGTTTCTGCTCTCGTTCTCGACCATTCTCGGGCTCAACTCAGCCCTTGTAAAAGCGAACGATTCATCTGAAAATATGCTGAACATGACCCTGCCTGGTCACATAGTCTCGATGCCTTCTTCAGCTCGTCCAATCCAAACGCCGCGTCTTGTCACATAATCCTCCATCCTTGTGTATCGGCACTCGAAGCCAACGTCCTGTGTGTGCATGTGTCCTCCTTCAAAATCCAGCGTCCTTGGTCACTTCTTCGTCTTGGGTCTCTTCATGAGCGACGGTTCTGCAGACTACTTGCGCCTCGGGGCAAAGCGTCTCGAGGTACGAGACGGCGTCCTGGACTCCCTTAGCGGTGATGCTGCCGCGGCGGATGTGGAGCTTGATGGCGTGATAGTGGCGCGGTGCCACGATTTGGAGCTCGGGAACCACGAATCTGGGCCCGGCTGTGGTCTTCATCGCCAAGTCGGAGTCAGGAAAGATCTCGTTGATGTACTTTATGGATTGGTACAGGGTTTCGTCGGTGAGGTCGTTTCTAGAGACTTTCCACTGGGCCGCCGTGTACGTCTTGGGGGCTTCGGGCTGCTCTTCGGAGTCGGAAGAGGACGCGTCGGAGATGCGGAAGTAGGGCTCGAGGCCTTCGAGTTCCTGGGGTGTCATAGGGACGGCTGACCGCGGATGATTTAGCCAACGACGGAATCCAGCTAGCTCAACGCCTCTCACCAAGAAATTCGGGATGGGTAAGTCACGTACATTTGGCCAGAAAGTCGGCCTTGAACCTGGAGACTTCTGCCTCGCGTCTCTGGCGGGTGGTCTGGAATGGGCTTCCGCCCTGAGCGGCAAACCTTCGGGCGGCATCGGTGTGGGATCGCGTGCGACGGTCGGAGAGCGGCGAGCCAGCTGGGCTTAGGAGCCCCGTAAGCCGGCGTCTGGAGGAAGGCGTCTCCGGCGTTGCATATGGATGATGTCTCTCGCGACGAGGCGTCGCAAGAGAACGGGTGGGCGTCATTGTTCGTTTTGCTGGCGTTGGTGCTTGAGAAGCCAGGAGTTTCTGCCGAGTCTGCCGAGTGCTGCTGAAAGGTCGAATGGATGAACCAGACGGTTTGGAAAGAGACTTTTGAATATGAAATGGAAGCAGAGACCGAGATATACTCAACACGTGTTGCCAGTTGCAGTTCGAGTCAGCCTCGGCAATAGAGAGGTTGAAACATTGCTCGAGTCTCGAGAAAGAAAAGAGGAGATTCAGAGAGCTGGGAAAGAAAATTTAAAATAGGCAGGAGCGACCTCCTTCCCACTGTAGAATTTTCACACATTTTACTCTAGTTGAAAAACTGTCTGCCTGCTGCAGCGGAGTAGTTGAGGGCATCGTAGCCGATAGGGATCTGTCATAGCTCGGTGAGTCCAGTCCTGTGTGGCCGATGTTTTCTCTAGAGCTCTTTGGAAAGATTAAAGCCAATCTTTGATCCAAACGTGACTTCTTTGGCATCTGCATATTCTGGTGAAGGCTATGATATGAGAGAGTCTTTGCTCTCGTATGAGAGGGAAAGACTATGCATGGAATAGAAAGAGAAAGAAAGTTATAGCTGCAGTCAACTGAAGATGGACCTATCGAATAGTATCCAACTTCAGGTAATCTAAGAAGGGTTTCAGTGGAGAAATCAAGTTTAACCCTCTCAAGAGCATTTAAAAGCAACGGAAGTTGTTGAATACACGTGGAGAGTGACAATTAACTCTTACTGGGACTGATCAAGGCCCAGCCAAGACTATTCTGTCGGAGGGGAAGAGCCGGGTCTCGGGCCGCACCTGGCAAAAGCTTCCCTCTCTTCCATTAACGACTTTCGTATGCGACCAGGCAAAGGACCCTCCACGCCCTAAAAAGAGTCATCGAAGGAAGAAGAAATAGCCTTCCCCGCATCGTGTTCTTCAACCCCGCATTGCTGATCTGGGGTCTGGGGATGATCTCAACATCCATGGTTGTTTCCCCCACTGCAGGGTTACCTTCGATGCGGAGAACCTCGCAATATTGCTTCTAGTGCACAAATTGCCCTTAAATGTTTTCCCGGATGAGGATCTCTTTGCTGGCAGTAACACAACAAAGTCCAGTTCTGCTCCTCGTAGCGATGCCTGAACGTTCATCCTCGTCGGCCCTCGGCCCGGTAACGGCATGGCTCCACCGAAGTCCAGCTGCTACATAAACTGACCCTGGCAGCTAACAGTGTTTGCCAAGAGATCTCCCTGCTTCCTCTGTCTTGGACTACGCTCCGTTTATAGGTACTGCCATCATGAGGCTCCCTACCGTTCTGAGCTTTGCCGCCGGAACCCGGTTGGCTACCGCCGGTACCATTCCCCAGCAACGGGACACCAGTCCCGGGTCTCTCACTGTCAAAACTACGGCCGGTAGCGTCACTGGATTCATCAACGACAGGACACCGCATGTTCGACAATGGCTGGGAGTCCCCCACGCGGAGCCCCCAGTCGGAGCCCTGCGTTTCCTCCCGCCCCAGCCCAAGAAGGCCTTCGGCAACCTCACGACCACCTCGTACCAGCCGTCATGCATGCAGCAACTCAGCAACTCCAGCACTCCTTACACCGACGTCGTCCCGGAGTTCCTCATCAACGGCGGCCAGTCCGAGGACTGCCTGTACGTCAACGTCTACGCCCCTCTTAATCCTGTCGGCGAAAGACTACCCGTCTTCGTCTACATCCCCGGCGGCGGCTTTACCGGCGGAGGGGCGGACTCCTTGTACAAGATTCCGGACCAGTGGATCGAAAAGACACAAGGCCACATCTTCGTCATCATGAACTACCGCGTCAACATCTTCGGATTTCCGAGCGCGCGGGCTGCTCCGCTGAACGCGGGACTCCTGGACCAGCGACTCGTGGTTGAGTGGACGAGGGACAACATTGCTGCCTTTGGCGGCGACCCAGAGAAGATCATGCTCTGGGGACAGTCTGCCGGAGCCATGTCGGTCGGCATGTACGGCTATGCGTGGCACGAAGACCCCATCGTGTCGGGTCTGATCGCCGACTCTGGCGCGGCCTCGACCTTGACCGGCGTAGACCCGGAACACACGACCTTCACCAAGTTTGCTGGAGTCGTCGGCTGTGGCAATCTCTCTGCTGAGGCCGAGCTCAAATGCATGCAGGACCTCAACGCGGCAACCATCCAGACTACATTGTCGTTTGGCGGAACAGGCACCGGATTTAGGCCGGTGGTGGACGACGTCACTGCATTCGTCAACTCGTCTCAGCGTCTCTTGGAAGGCAAGTTTGCCGATGTGGTAAGTTTTGCTGAACCCATCGAGAGCGTATTTTTTACAAAGCTAATCATTTACCTATTCAGCCGTATGTGACCGGTGCCAACTCGAACGAGGGTGCATCTCTTGGGTCGTACAGCCGCACGGGTATGTTGCCGGGGCAGTACGAGAACGGCCTGCGGTCCATCAACTGTCCAGTCTCCCAAGAAGCCATGTAAGTTTCGGCCTTTGTGCTTGAGCCTTTTACGCAACTTATCTGGGTACCAGAAACCGCGAGGCAGCCGGGCTCACGACCTACTACTACGAGTACGCCGGCAACTTCAGCAACATTTCTCCCCTGCCGTGGCTTGGAGCGATGCACAGCGGTGATTTCGGCTCTTGACTTCCTCGAACAAATTCTGCCAACAGTATACTGACGCCCGACTCTTAGCTGAGCTGCCCATTATCTTCGGCACCCACTTTCAATATCGAGGAAACTCCACTGAGTTCGAGTGGGAGGTGGCTGAGATCATGCAAGGTAAGCAGAGACTATTTTTCCCACACGCCCGAAACAAAGAGCCAGCGGCTGATTTCATAATTCCAGATCTGTGGCTTTCATTTGCAACGAACCCGTCAGAAAATCCCACGGCTACGGGGGGCTTTTCCTGGCCCAAGTACAGGTCCGAGTCGGAAACCATGGTGCTGTTTGCTGCAGAAAACGAGACTACACAGTTGCAATCCGGTTCCTTTTTGGCGCAAAAGTGTTCAGAACTTTAGGTTTAACACCTGTTATGGAATGACTTGGCTCCGAGATACTGGCCAATGTGGTAGTCGCAGTCTCAGTTGGCAGCAACGGTCAATATGGAAAAACAACAGGGAAAACGACAGCTACGGACGACAGAGACAGTAGTAACGGAGAACAGCAGAAGTGCAGTAACAGTAATAACACTCGTAAGCAGGGAACCCCGAGCCAGCATAAAGCAAGGTGGCTATAATTGCGTCGATACCAGAAGACACTTCAAGATCCATATGCGTTTTCTTAGTGAGCGCTATGTACGAAATTTGCAACAAACTAAATGTCAAAATGTCTCAAGCTAATTCCAAAAGCAAAAGGAGGGGACCGTTTCCGAAGAGCAGACCAGTACAGCCGATAGCAACGCCAACACTTTCCACTGACTACGAATGAATTATAGGAAGGAAACCCTCAACATCAGTACCGCGCGCAGCATTGATGACGATGTCGCCGAGCGGAACACGATACTCCTCGTCCCGGGCGTTGCGGAACTGACGGAAGACCATCATGGAGAACAAGGGGGGCAGGGGCAGCCTCTGGTTCATCCAGTGGGCGAGGGAGGTCTGGATCATGTCGTCGATGCTCTGGTTGTCGCTGCCGAGGTCGGCGATGGTGCGGCCGTCGTGGCCGAGGAACGCCATGGTGACGGTGAACGGCCCGGCGTCGTCGGTGTGCTCCACCTGCGCCATGGCTGAGTTGGTCCAGTCCGGGTTGGGCTCGTTCTGCACGCGCACCACGTCGTTGAACAGCTCCGCCCCCAGGTTCTGCAAGTCCACGAAATCCAGGACCACGCCGTCCTCGCCCTCCTTGACGGCGTCGGTGACAACGAGTCCTTCGTCCTGGTCGCTGCGGCGGAAGCGGCGCATCGACAGGGTCGAGGGGGCGCGGGCGCGGAGCTCGGCGGCCGGTGGCTGCCCGGTGGTAAGGTAACCGGCATCGCGGACCTTGAGCTCGTCCTTGGGGATCTCGCCGAGCTGGACGATGAGCGAGCCGTCCGGCTTCCCTCCCGGGGGTGCGACGGCAACGCGACCGCCAACCTTGCCGTTGAGGCGGCAGTAAGTGTGGATGTCCTGCGCGGCGATGGCGAGGGCACCGGCGGAGATTCTGCCTTGAGAGCCGTTGTCGCCGGCGCACAGGAACAGGTCGCACGGGTCAGAGCTGACGACTTCACGGTGGGTTGTTAGCGATGTGGCCTTGGGATATGTGGTTAAACATTGGACCTACTTCTATCGCAACCCGAAGTTGGTCCGGTCAGAATCTCAGCGCCTCGCCCGTACAGTGAGAGGATAGCGTCCTGGCAATTCGACGACTTGGACTCGCCGATGTTCTTGGCGGTTCCGTGACCGTTCGCGGCGCATTCGGGGGTGCGGATGACAGTGGCCTGCTTTATGCAGAGAGCAGGCTTGAGCATCGCCGCGAGAGTGAGAATCGAGACAGCGTTGGTCCGCATGTTGAACGTGTCTGGCTGGCTGGCTTGATGGTGTTGATGTATCTTGCGGGTTGCAGTTCAATTGCGCGACGTAAAAAGACTGGGCAGAGTTAAATAGGATAGATAGCTATGATCGTGAGTAGGACGATTATGTTGATGATGATGATGAAAAACCTCGATCCTCAAACGGTGCGACTTTTTACGTATTATGTAGTTAAGAGTCGAAGTGTCAGCTTCGGGATGAGGCCCAGCTCGGACTTGCGTTGTATGAAAAAAGAACTGTCGCCAGGATCCGAGCTGATACAACTAGGCTTCGATATTTGAATCCGTGACTTCCAAAAAAAGACAAAAGGAAGCAAAGAAGACGACGACTGAAAGTTAATAACAACAGCCGGGATCAAGATCCAGGAAGCAAATTGTCATTTCAACCCTCGGGTTGGATACTTGAGTTGTCGCGGTAGACCACCACTCTCACGAGGAGCGAGTCTTTCAACCGAAGTTTGGATCAGAAAGTGCGACGGGGCCAATCGCAGCACGTCCCGAGGGTTCTGTCCTAGGCTGAGCAATTCAGCGCCCCTGCAACCCCAACCTGGCGAAGCAGGCGAACGGGTGGGCGCAGTGTCGCATGGCAGAAACCACCATGGAACAACGCCGCATGCGCATGTCACGGCATCATTCAGGCACTGGGAATCAACTTGGCGAACCTTGACTCTGATCGTCGTCAAACATCTTATCATTCATGTCTGATTTACAAATTTGATACTGCTTCGAGTAAAACAACAGTGCCAGCTTCTATCAAAGTCAAGAAAGGTCCATCCCATGTGTCGTGATGGCTCGAGGCCAATCGCGCTCTTATGTCTTGTTCTTAATCTCAACCTTCAATTTCATACCATCGACGGGCTTAGAGGTAACAAGATCGGTCTGCAAAGATGTTAGCACGGAAACCTCATAAAACTTTCGGCAAACGACTTACGGAAAACAGAGTGGATTTGGTCTTGTAGTATCCTCGGTCGTCCAGTTGGGGCTGTCCCTTCTCGTCCAGATCCAGCTCGCCCAGGCCGACCTTGACGAACTCGAAACGCCTCGCAATGCAAGCAAGAACGACCTTGGACTCGAGGTTGGCGAGCTCGGAGCCAGTGCAACGCCTTGGGCCACGCTCGTACGGCCGGAAGGAGCTGTCGGGAATGTTGGCGGCCTCGGGGCCGATCCAGCGCTCGGGCCTGAACTCGTCCTTGGTCTCACCGAAGATCTTGGGGTCGCGCTGGATGATATAGGCTCTGGGACTCAGGCAAAGGCCGTCGACGACGAGGGGCTGGCCGTTGGGAAGGGTAAGGGTGTAGTTCGCGCCCTTGGGGGCGACGCGGGCGGTGGTGCCGGGAGGGTGAAGACGCAGCGCCTCTTTAATGATGGCATCGGTATCTGGAACATTCTAGTCAGCTGGAGCAACCTCCTCATTTAGCTGAGCAATGCTTACATGGCAGACGGGCGAGCAGCTTGCCGGCCTCGTGGCCAGAGAGCTGGTCAATGACAGACTTGGGGCTAGGGTCGGTGCCGAAAACTTCATCGAGCTCCTCCTTCAAGGCTTTCGCGGACTCGGGGCGGCGGTGAAGCTCGTAGAAGCACCACTGAAGCAGGATACTCGTCGTATCGTGGCCGGCAAACAGGAAGCCTCTGCACGTGTCGCTGGTCTGTTGGAGGATCTCGGGGGTCAACTCGTCGATGCCGTGCAGACTCAGGGCCGCCACGCTGCGGGATGCCGCGTGGTCGCCGGCCTTGAAAGCCTTGTGCTGCCTGATAATCTCCCCCTTCAAGATCTGGTCGAGCTCCTTGTCGAGGCGGCGAATGGTGCGCTCGTTCTCCGTGAAGTACCTCTTCAGCCAGTGCTGTCCCTCGGGGCGCTTAATGTAGGCGTGAGACAGCGAGCGGTATGTGGTCAGGACCTTGCTCTGCTTTCCGGGAACCTGGGCGTTGAGGTCCATGTCGAAGGTGACGATGCCTGAGCAGGCGGAAAAAGTCAGTAATTCGGTTCGGCTTGGTCATTTTTAGATCAAGACTTACCGATGACATCGAAGGCCAGGTTGGTGGTGTATTCGTCAATGGTGAACTCCTCCCCGGAGACAGCCTTCTGCTCCATGAGGTCGATGAAGAGCTCTGTCTTGTCGAGAATGGCCTTGACCAGACTCAAGAGATGTTGAGGTTGCATGCCAGGGAGAATTCTCTTACGCAGGCCCTTCCATTCGTTGCCCTGGTGTTGCGGTCAGCTTGGTTGCCTCCGGTCTGAGGCTGCGAGTTGGCGTGGGTACTGCTTACATCTGTAGTGACAAGAGATCTTGCACCAACGAGGGGAGCGAGGTCCTGCATAGCCGGGTGCTTCGGGACGCTAGTGCTGTACTGCTTCGTGGGCTTGGTGACCTGCTCGGCGACGTCGTTGTCCAAGATGAACAAGATCATCATCTCCTGCATAGGGCGCCAGTCGACCAAGAGGACGGGCGGATATCCGAGCTGTTGTGCCTGTTCGTAGAGAAGTTCATCTGCGTGAGCAGCTAGGTCAGCTTCTGCCTTTCTCCTGCTTCATGCATGGTACTGAAGCGCGCACCGAAAGACCTGCGAGGGTCGCCAAGGGCAGCCGCCTTCTCGATCCACGGCCAGTGCCCCCTCTTCGGATCCGCCTCCTCTGGCTGCGGAAAGTGCGAGAACAGCTTGATGTCGAGGCCGTCGTCCTTCTTAGACCGTCGAAGGAAGTAAATCACGGCTAACGGAATCGCCGCAAGCACGAGGAGCTTCCATCGGAGAAGCCCCGTGACGTCGAGCTTGTCTAGGGCGCTGAGCAGGGCCATCTTGCGATCAGTACGGTTTGTCGGTCAGAAGGAGACGCGACAATGACGCCTGAGGACGTGTTTAGAAGCGGGAGATTTCGAAACAGAGAAGAAGGGGATCTCGCTGCGCCATTTTCGGAGGGGTTCGGCTCGTATATGTCTGGCCCTAACGTGTCATTTCAACCCTCTCCCCCATGTCGGAATGTGCGCACTGGATTTGTTGCGCTGTGTTCCTATAGCGTCGCAATGGACTGCTCCGGCGATCATCGTCAGGTACTCTTCGACTATTCAGCAGCCTGGGTCATCCCGGGCGTTTGGCGGGCTTGCAACTACCGGATTCCTGGCTAGATCATCGGGCCATCTGCTGTTTCGGGAACCAGACGCCGCCCACAAGCCGCGAGAGGGGTGCCAAAATCAAGCAATTCGCTCCCGTTTCTGCAGCGGACGTAGCTGACTGCGGTCACCTCCCCAACGTAATGCCAAGTGGACTGTGGGTGAAAATTTCTTCATCGCGAGATGTAGCTCCTCGAATCAGATGGCGTTTATCTAATCTGATGAATCTTATCTGATCCGATTGCCCCTCTCAATGCAACCGTCTGTGAGAAAAAGCGGGTAAAAGTGGACAATCGTCCGCAGCTCTGAATCGTATTCACGCCCACCGCCGGTATCAGGCTGCTACTGCATAGCTGCCCGCTTGTGGAAGGCGCGAGACGGGCTTGTCCGGTCTTGTCGACGATTGGGGTGTAGTTGAAATCCATACTACCTAGGTATTGAATCTGCTGTACGAATACTTAGACCGCGACAGTAGAGATCAAACAATAGGTCAGTCCCGGCCCCAAGCCGACTACTTAGATAGCTTCAGTGCCTACCTAGGTATTACCTACGTGCCTTGGTATGCAGGTTAACTAGGTGCCTGTCTCTAGGTAGGTACCTAGCATAACACATGTGGGTAGCGACCTGAGACAAGTGCTGCCGAGGTATTCGTACATCAGTGTACCTACCTATGCAGGCTACCTACTCTGGGTAGGTACCTTGCCGTCGGTTCCTGGCTCTTACCTTCCCGTGTCCCACTCTTCCTCCTCCTTCCTGGTTCACCCTCTCTCATGGACGCCCAAATGCCGCGCAATAGCTCTCCCCGTTCTAAAGCGAAGGGTAAGCCAAGTTTCTTGTTGATGTCAACTGCTATAGACGTTGCAATCGCTGACCGCCGATGTTCTAAAGGGCCTCTCGCAACCCCGCCCGGCTCTTCCCCAAAAGGTCGCCGCAAGGTCATCATCCTCGCCCACGAAGCTACCGAGCGCGAAAGCGGCGATGGCAGACAGTTCCAATTCCGGGTCCGTGCCAACACCGGGGGCCTGACCTGGATGAGCGAAGCGGAAGCCCGCCTCGATTACCCCGACGCCGTCACCCACTACTAGGACCAGCGGGGCGGCCGCGAGAAGCATGTGGTCGATTCCCGCTTGCTGATGCCCCTCAAAGTTCGGCACGCACGCAAGGGTGTCAACGCCAAGGGTGTTCTCGTCGTCATGTACGAGATCGTCAGGACCGGCTCGGCCACGCCCTCTTGGATTCTCAGCTCTAGTCTCGACGAAACTGCCATCGACATGTTCTGGATCGGTGTGCGTCGTCGTTCTGGCATGACCAAGGCTCAATGGCTCGGAGATGACGACACAGAAAAGAATGAGGACTCTGAGGACTGCATCGTTGTCAGGGGCAGCGCCGGCGGCTTCGGCGGTGGATCCAGGTCGCCCGTTGCTAAGAATCTCCTGTCTCGCTTCCGCGCTTCCCAGAAGAGAGTGAAAAAGCAAGATCAAGATGACGACGATTATGTTCCCAAGGGGCTATGATCAGGAGGAAGCATGAGCTTGGGAAGAAACTGCTTTATGGTACGTTTTGTCTGCGAATGGTTTCTTTGACATTTTTGGTTCTTTTACCTTCAATCTAACCGTTAGGTATAGAAACAGGGAAAAGGCACAAATCGTCTAGGAAACCAAATCGAGATCGGAATAGCTTGACAGAAATTTCCACGCGGAATGACTAGTCAACTCCCGATGGCCCGATAGACGCGTTTGATGGTCCTCCACTCGAGCAAGAACCATATCGTTGTCGACGGGCTCCCAAGATGTTGTCTAGATCAGGCTCAAGGAACATGCGAGTGAGTGATGAATTACGTAAGGCTTCTGCCAACTGAGACCAAATGCCAGTTTTCACCTTTCCTGGGTGCGCGCTTAGGCTGGGCGGAGAAACATGGGTCCAGTTCCTTGAAGCTCACCGACTGGACGACACCGCCCCGCTAAATATCGTTGACGGTATCATGGCTCACTCATCCGCGCCGACTGTCCAAATGCATCGGCAGCTTGCCGCCGTGCAGCCTTCGCTGCCATTCGAGATCTTCCTCGCCGTGATGGACGTCCTCATAGCCGAGGCCGTCCTGGAGGCCAGCTTCGACCCCACTCGCTTCTGGCTCGTTTATCTCAAAGATTCACCGTCTAAAATTGCCCTCGCTGATGCCTCCATCATCTCCGGCTGTCCACACGCGCTGACGCACCAGGTAGTACGATTTGATCCCCTCCGGCTGGCTTTGCAAGCTACGCGCAAGACCAGGGACATGGCACTGGAAGTTCCTGCGGTTCCCGATGACGAAGCACCGCCAATCAACCAATCTCATCGTCGACGCGTGGGTATTGCCGGACATCGACTTCTTCATCCCCCTTCTGGACGGACGAAAGGGCGAGCGAGAGGGTGGACGGAACCATCTCCGTAACCGACATGGGGCGGGACTATCTGCAGGCAGTTCACTTGCCTACCCCGCTGGGTGACAGCATTCTGCGCTCTGTCCAGAAGTTGTGGCTCCCCTTCGTCCAACTCCTCCACGAATCCAACCCGCGCGCCCTTGCGGGCATCGCAGCGTTTCCCAACCTGCGGACCATCACTTTCATGGTCGGCGACTACTTGCCTACTCTCGACTTGCCGGGACGCCGCCACCGCAGCCCCGTGCCCCTCATGAACCCTTTCTTTCCCGACCTGGAGCAGTGGATGGCCTCGTCGGTCGGCTTTCGCGCCATGTGGCGTCCGTTTGCCAAGAGGGGCGTCCGGCTCTACGGCGTGCGCTTCGATACGGGGGCTGAGCAACCGTTCCTGGAGGTAGTCATTACGCCGAATGGCTTGCATAGCATTGGTGGGATGTTTTTACATCCAGACTGCGGTGGCTGCTGGTGCTGCGCGAGACATGGCGAGGATGCGTACTGGGACGATTTGGCTGATGAGACCCCTGATGATGAGTGATTGTAAAATCGATGGACGTTGGGGAGACAGGATCGGTAGAAAAGGGAAACCGGAGACTTGGATAAGCATGTCTCGCCTTTCGTCAGCGTCCGTGAGAGCTCGGATGGAGATGGGCTGCAAACACAGGCGATGCGAGTTCCCAGGGGTAAACCTGCCTCTAAGGAAAGCTGATATAAAGTGTTTGCGTGAGGTGTGCGACTTCACTAGATTCAGGCACAGGTCGTTCTAGACATAGGTTCGAATGCGAATACTTCGGTCACAATGACGGCGCTTATATGTGGGCTCCTCTCAACCCTTAGGTCCAGCTGCAGTTTGTCGACCCTAAACGCTGCTTGTATCTTTCCAGGATGGAAATTTCTTTGCTCATGAATCTGATAAGTTTCAGCCCTTTCACGCCCCAACCCGAATATCAGCAAAGATAAGCTGCGGCTTTCGCCAGCGAGACTTATTGATACCCGGTCCACCTTGACTGGATACCCATATCGGACGTTGGAAGTCAGCAACACACTGTCCAAGAAGATAAGCCAGGGTCCCAACCAACGCACGCAAGCGGCTGACATCCGACCTGCAGGCGTTGGTAAGACGGGAGGAAACCCCACCAGATCCCGATCCTGGTCACTGTCAGCAAGATGCAGATGGCTACGTCACGCTTGACTCAGTTAGATGCTGCCGGACGAGACTGGCGAATCAGGACGGTCATGGAACTCGGTTTTCGCGGAACATCTAAGTGAACATTCGCGTTCAGACTTTGTTCCAAAAACAACCAGAAACCCCAGTGTCTGTACCTAGGGAAAGCCGAGTTGACTTTTTCCATTACCGGTTTAAAGTTGCAAAAACGAAAAACAGAACCTGCGAAAGATAGTTCCTGTCATTCTCTACGTGGGTTTGGGTAAATAGTAAACACTCAAGAGTATCGACGAACGACTTTGACCAAGAGGGGAAAGGCATGGAAGAACGACAAGTGTGCGTTGACTTACAAAGAGAGAAAGGTTTTAAAAACTGGGTAAAAGAAAGAAAAGTTCAGGAAGGTGAACGAAAGAGGCCAGAAAATCTCCTCTGTATCAACTTTGGTGTTGCCATTCGGTTGTCGTCACGAGCCACAATACGTACCTAGGTCCCTGGGCAGTGGTACTGCCCCACCACAGCCCCGACCACTAAAGACAAGCACTGCAAACTGTATTTTGATTGCCGAACACCGATGGAACATTAAGCTCACGCGCCCCCCTTCCTCCCCAAGATCGGTTCCATTGGGGGTTTTCAGTCGTTCGTCTCTGCGAAGCGCCCTTCACGAAGGTGTCATGCACTACCAAGGCACGTGCCACCAACCTTACTTCAGGGCTGAAACGGCGTCAAAGAATTTGAGCATATTGATTTGGCCGCTTGATGTGGGTTGAGGAGGGCGGGGGTTCACGAGACCTGAGTTCCTCCAAGGATTCAGACGGGAGGTCATCAATCAGCCAACGGGACAACATTTTGATAGGTACACTTAAGAAAGTGGTGCTAACCGGCTTGGAGGACTTGGACGGATGTCTATTACTGGTCCTTCTGCAAGTAGTGTCCTAAACAGCTGAATTTCGTTTTGCTGTGCACCAACCGAGTTGAACGATCCATCTTGAGAGGATAGTTTTTCATCCAACCGAAACTTTTGAACGCATACAGCCGCTGCCAGCTCTCCACACCGCTCGGGGTCGGCCATCACTCTATGGTCTGTGGGGCATTGACGTCGTCGTGTCCACGTCCCGAGGCCTGACGCTGGAGCCAACCCGGCCCACCCCATGTCAGCCAGTTGCATACCTAGGTAGGTAGGCCATGCCCATGGCTCGTTCCGAGCTCCAACAGTTTCGGAAGCAATGGAAACTTCGCAACCCCGCTCCGTGGCCTCCGTGGCCGCGAAACCGGCTTTAAGATCGGCACCAGGGAATTATCCCTCAAGCGGACTTCTCTTTAAACCAAACCAAACCCGACCTACGACTTAGTGACGACAATCATCCATTCCTTAAAGTCTCTATTACTGCAATACTCGACAAAAGGAAACATGGCAACCGACTACAAGTTCGAAGGCTGGCTGGGCCTCGGCCCCGAGTCCGCGGAGGGCAAGATGGAATGGGGATTCTTCGAGCCCAAGAAGTGGACCGAGGATGACGTCGACATCCGGATCACGCACTGCGGCATCTGCGGGTCGGACATGCACACCCTCCGCTCCGGCTGGGGCTCGACGCCCTACCCGTGCTGCGTCGGCCACGAGATCGTCGGCAAGGCCGTCCGCGTGGGCGCCAACGTGCGCCACATCCAGCCCGGCGACCGCGTCGGCGTCGGCGCCCAGGCCCGGAGCTGTCTCCAGGCTGACTGTCCGGACTGCTCACGCGGCGCCGAGAACGCCTGCGTCCGCGAGCGCGTCGACACGTACGGATCCGTGTATCCCAACGGCGAGGGGAAGTCGTTCGGCGGGTACGCCGACTACAACCGGACCAACGGCCGGTTTGTCGTTAAAATCCCTGACGGGCTATCCTCGGAGTCTGCGGCGCCGATGCTGTGCGGTGGTGTTACGGTATGGGCCCCTCTGACGGACAATGGCTGCGGGCCCGGCAAGACGGTCGGCATCGTCGGGCTCGGCGGCCTGGGGCACTTTGGTGTGCTGTTTGCCAAGGCGCTGGGCGCCGACCGCGTGGTTGGTATTTCGAGACGGCGGGCAAAGGCGGCGGACGCGCTGGCACTCGGGGCGCACGACTACATCGCGACGGCCGACGACGCGGACTGGGCCTCGAAGCATCGGCGGACCCTGGACATCATCGTCTGCACCGTCTCCAACTCGGACATGCCCCTGCAGAAATACCTCAGTTTGTTGAGATGGGGAGGGTCTTTTATACAAGTCGGGTGAGGATCACTGGCTCTCTTGACAACATGTGCCGCTTGACTGACTGTGCACAGAGCGCCCGATGGCGGCAAGCTGCCCGAAATCAGTGCTTTCACCCTGATCATGAACAATATCAAGGTGGGCGGCAGCAACATTGGTTCCGTCAACCAGATGAAGGAAATGCTCGAGTTTGCGGAGGCCAAGAACATCAAACCGTGGACCCAGACCCGGCCGATGTCAGACGCGAACCAGGCAATCGTGGATATGGAGGAAGGAAAAGCCAGGTATAGATATGTTCTGGTCAACGAGAAGCATCAATGAGCCAGTTGCAGGTTAGAAAGACAGGAGCGCGTCATGATCCAGAGAATCAGGCATGGGTGCGCGGCACTGTGCGGAGATAAGACATGTCCGATGGACCGCTATCAGTGGACAAACTCGCAGGGCCTTTCATTGGCTCCGTGGCGGTGGCAGCTAAAGGTGGATTCCGACGCTGGACGTTGCAGTAGGCAACACTTTAACGGCCGTCTCAGATTGGCTGGTTCGTAGACACCCATGCAAGTCCCACAATTACTGGTACATGGTTGGATCAGATAAGATCTCGCCCCATCACCCTCATTTCCTACCCCCTTTCTTGAGTTTGGAGGAATTGCCGGTTGCTGCTCGAGCGAAGCAGTGAAACAAGCCGAGTTTGTCTTCGCCTAAGTTTTAATTTTCAAAAGTACCAATCCCTCGCATTTTACCGAATGGCTCGCAAAGGCAGCCGCAAAGTTAGGACTGGGTGTATCACCTGCAAGTAAGTCAGGGACTGGTTGATCGATCGATACCCTATTTCTTGGTTGATTTGAGCAGCACGCCGAATCCTCGGAAGACAGCAAGAGGAAAAAGACATGCATACACAACACACCACGACCTAAATCAACAGGATGTCTCGCTTCGGACCTCGACTAACTGGATTTCTTCAGAATCCGTAAAGTCAAATGCGACGAGGCCAAGCCGTCCTGCAACCGGTGCGTCGCTACCGGGCGGAAATGTGACGGCTATCAGACCCCCACCGAGACGCCCGTCAGCACACCGAGTTACGAGTTCGTCCCTGCGAGCCCATACGGGCCGTACCGCACTTTTCCCGGCGTCGGCGGATCCCACAGCGAAGGCCGGGCCTTGGAGTACTTTTGTTCGACAGTCGGTCCCTTCTTGTCCGGGTCCGTCGACCCCTACTTCTGGACACATATCGTCCTGCAGTTCAGCGCATTTGAGCCGTCCGTGAGGCACTCCCTTGTCGCCATAAGCAACCTCTACGAGCAGATTGACGGCCATGCGCCCGCCTCTCTTCGTCCACAAGACCAAAGCTTCGCTTTACAACACTATAATGCCGCCATCAACGAGCTAAAAGTCATCCACTCCAGAGACAAACAGCCCATCGTGCTGATTGCCTGCGTCTTGTTCATATGCATCGAGTTCCTGCAGTCGAACCGGGAGGCAGCGGTGAGACACTGCAAACACGGCGTTGCCATTCTGCGGAACATCAACCGCGAGTTCTCGTGGACGCAGGAGCACCTCCTCCCGCTGTTTCGAAGGCTCTCCGAGCTCGTCTTCTACTTCGGAGAGAAGCCCGACTGCCCAGATCTCTCGGGGCTGGAGCGCCCGGTCCCAGCCTTCTTCCGGACGTACGACGAAACTCAGCTGATGATCGACGACATCTACAACCGAACGAACCAGCTGATGATGCGATGCGACCCCTATCGGTCCGGTCCGCGACGGGGAGATCCGGTCTGCGACGACATCATCGTCACGAGGGACCACATCAACCGCCTGCTGGACGTCTGGCACGAGCTGTTCGCCAACTTCAGCTATCGGGAGCTGTATACGACGGCCACGACGGCCACCGGCAGCGAGTCACAGTACCGCTCCAAGATCCTGCGGGGCTTCGTCATCACCCGCTACGAATGCTGCCGAGTGTGGCTCAACCTCGCGCTCGAGTCCGACGAGGGCGGCTTCGACCGCTTCCTACCCAACTTCAAAAGGGTGGCCAAGGTCCTCAAGACCATCGTGGCCGACGTCTCCCAGCACGAGAGGTGGAGGAGAGCCTCTGCTACGTCGGCAAAGTTCGTCTTCGAGACGGGCTTCACGCCGATGCTCTTCTCAATCGTGGCTGTCTGCCGCCACCTGGAAACGCGGCTACAGATCTTGCAACTCTTGCCCCTGCTGGGTCGCCCCCGGGAGAGCCTATGGGAGATGGACACCATGTTTGCGGTAGGGCGGAGAATGGTAGAGATTGAGCACAGCATCTCCATAGATGACTGTGGTTACCCTCTCAGTCGCCCTCCCACATCTTGGCCGCCGAAGAGGCGGAGAGTAATAGACGTTTCCATCAGCCCCTTCGCCGAACAAAGGCATGTGCAGGGGCAAAGGACAACGGGGAAAGTTGTACAATTTTTCCAGCGCAGCGTATCGGGCGGTTTGGACGTCCTCGAGGAGTTTGTGGTTATCAGAAGACCCGGTCCAGAACAAGAGGACGCGGAACAGTTTGCAGATCCGGAAACATCGCAGCGGATGCGTTCCATCGCCGGTCCATATGCATGGGACATACATTACCCAGAAAGTAAATAAACATGCCTCCCCCTGACGAACCAAGAAGTGTCTAACCCAGCTCAATGAGTTCCGATTTCGTGAATGAGTAGTTCGTCTGGACCTGCGTTGTGTCCTTATCTCTAAAGCACACACAGCATCGGTACGGCTATGGAGCGCGGCTATTGAAGAGAGGGTTGTCAGCTCCGGGATGAACGGCTACTTCCTCCTTGGCAGGGCTGGACGGGGGGATATGTTCGCCTAAATAGTGTTGACAACATCAGTGCGGAAACAATGTTAGTTTTGTAGCAGTTACGTCTCTTTTCCGGCCGTGTTGCCGACGCCAGCTGTTCATCATCCCTGTCGGCGTTGTTCCAAGCGTTGCAATCGAACAGTTCGAACTGTTGAAACGCCGCGCCAAGATCTTTTCGCGGTTGGACCCGCGTTCGTGGGTTCTTTCTCTCGACCGCCCACATCACGTCCGTCCCGGACGCGTCCCCGGACGGCTGCACAATCCACCCGTCGGACCGTCCTCTCAGCGGCCACGACTCGTACACCAAGGCCGACGGCCAACCGCATTTGCCCAAATGCGGTAGTTTTCGTTGGCTTTCGCTGAAAAGCCCCTCACTTGCGACAGGGCGGTCCTTTGTTGCTTTGGGTTCGGCGTGCGGAAACCCTCTCTACCGGACAACGAGCTATGACATCTCCGAATGGCTCGCGAGCCATGGCCAACCCGACAAACTCGCTCTCGCAACAAACCAAACTCGCACCCTACGGCCTACATCCCTGTACGTCAGGGACCCGACCCTCAGTTGATCCGATTCCCCGAGTCTCTTTGTCTTCGTCCTTGCAGAGCTGCTCAAAGCCCGTCGGTGTTTGCTACTTAACTGCTCAATGTTCTGCCAGGATGTCTCAAAGTCTAAATCCGAGGTTTGTGTGAGCTTATCCCCCCGACCAAACTCTGCTACTATGCAGCGTTCAACGGCGATGAGGATCCTGTTTCAGGATTGTGTGTCGCCTTTTCCCATTAAAGATTAGTGTTCGCCTTCCAAGCAGCGGGCTGGCGAGATTCCTTGACGTCTCTTCCAATCGTTCGCTCTCACCGGCCCTCCCACTTCCATCACCACCCAAGCCGGCCACATGGTGATCGGTTCGAATCGAACATCGCCAGTCCTCAGACGCCGGGCAAATCCGCGGACGGCATGTCAAATACGACAACCGAAGGCTCCGAGGCCTTCAGGGCCGAAAGTCGCGCCAACGAGGTCTTCACGATCCACCTCATCTTCTTCTTCCTCTCCGTCATATCGGTGATCGCCCGGCTCGCGGCGGCGCGGGTGTCGGCGAGGAAAATATCGTGGGATGACTGGCTGGCCTTCTTAAGCCTGGTAGGTGTCATTCGCCCAACAACGCTTTCCGCGTTTGGGGATTTGCGACGAGGAATTCGGGGAATCGCCACGTTTTTTGCATGCAAAGACCTAATCAGGACATATTCGCAGTTCTTCGTCATTGGGGTTTTCGCAGGAACGATGTTGTGGTTGAGATTTGGGCTCGGTCGACACGAGGTCGTGGTCCAGGAAGAGGATCCCATGAACATCGTCCGATTCTACCAGACCATTTTCGCCAACGAGATCATGTACCCGCTCAGCCTCTCGAGCGCGCGACTCTCACTGGTGGTGCTCTACCACCGGATATTCGGCCTCTTCAACGCGCGATACTGGTTGTACGGCCTGCAGGCGTTTATCGTCGCATGGGCAATCTACGCTGTACGTCAGACTGCTGCAACTCCTCGCAAGATTCCGGTCGGCATGGCTGCGTCTGCTCAGTTTCTGAGCTGCTGGTCTTTTGAGATTGGCTTAGATGGAGTGGTCGCTGACGCATCTCAGACGTTACCGTTGATCCTGGCTTGCCATCCAGTGTCGAACTTCTGGACAACACACAAGAACTGCGTCGATATCTCGAAGATTTACATCAGTATTGCCGTCGGCAGCATTGTGACAGACTTCATTCTCATTCTCCTCCCGATGCCCTATGCCGCGAGGTTGAGAATGCCGTGGTACAAAAAAGCACTTCTTTTGATGTCCTTTGTATTCGGTGGCTTGTGAGTTTCTTCCCGACTGAATGTACCGTCGAATATCAGCGGGCTAACTTCCCCAGCAACTGCTTCATAACGATCATTCGCCTGGTCAAAGTGAGCAACTTCGACTACAAAGATCCCACCTGGGGCACAGTTGACTTGATGATATGGACTGGGCTGGAAGCATACTGGTATGTAATCCCCACGACAGCCTCTCCATTGACGTACCAACACGTCCAAACAGTGGTGTGATATGTTGCTGTCTACCGACCCTCCGGCCTTTGCTTCATGCCGGCCGCTCCGATCGACGTTCCCGCAAGAGTTCCGGCAGGATGATGAAGGACTCCGACCCCAGCACGGGCGCGGAGACAGTGGCGACGCAGCAGATGCCCGAAGCGCGCGAGATGGTCGACTACCTGTCCAAACCGCCTCGGGCGGCTCACCGGACGCTGGAGGAACAGTTCAAGGACTTTGATTTCGGGGTGACGACCCTCAACGACCTGCGGAGATACGGCCGGGCTTCTGATTTGGACGATTGACGAGATACCACGTAGAATACCATAAGACGCGCGGGGACAAAGATTGAACCCATAGATAGTTTTTAATTTAATACCCAGAA
>WIGN01000454.1:0-27927 GCA_014235955.1 Colletotrichum sojae
GATGTTGGCCGAGTGCCAACACCGATGAATCCTCGCGACCCTATTGGTCCAAAAGGTGGGTCGCGAAGCAATCGATTTGCCGGCTCCCGAGGCCCCCGGTTGGAAGCATTGTTCCAACACGAACCAAATATACCAAATCGATTTGCCAAATATCCAAATCGTCAAATATGAGGCCCAGATTTGAACGCTTTGAACGGGCGGCAGCGCTGGCGTCGTGTACCAGTCAGTCGTCTGAAACGCAAAATCCAGTCGAGTTGGCCTTCGGAAACAAGGGATCCTGGGGTGTCGTCGGGACCTTGATGGAGCACTTAGGCACGGCGGATTCGAGCAACTCTTCGAACCAGGGGAAGGTCCCGAAGATGGAATAGGGGCTTTTCTGCATCATCGTGAGCCGTCCGAGATAGCACTCGGAGCACAGCTCAGCCGTAGGTATGGTCCCATCAGCGTCGTCGAGGCTGAAATCATCAATGACATCTGCAGAGGGGAGTGTGTCAGCATCAAGGCGGCTGCTATGACTGCCAGAGATGATAGGGCTAACCCCTGGGCTGCTCACTTACCGCTGCAAAACTTTCCAGTAACCGGATCCTTCGAGCACGTCTCGTTGTAGCCGTACCAGACATATCCACCAAGCATGTTCAGAGGGGCGCCCGAAGGCCACTGGTAATCGCCGCAGCTCTTCGAGACGCCGTCATACCAACTGGCGAGAGAATGTCCGCAGCCGACGTCGCACAGCTGCTCCTGCAGAGTCGAATTATCCAATGTCCCGTGATACGAAGGCATCGTCCACTCAATCGTCGAGTCATCGCACAGGATTGACGCAGTGAGGGTATTCTTGCAGACATGCGAAAAGGACATGCTATCCAACTTGTCCAAGGTGTAGAGTTGATACCCGGTGAAGTTTCTGAGACCAGCAGTCTGGTCAGAGCCGCCCAGCCAAGCGAGAATAGATGACGCACATCCGTTACGGTTGTTCTTGGCCACGATTGGTGTGCCTTGGAATGGCGTGATCATCTCACTGTTCCCGATGGTGACGAGGCCGTAAATCCAGATGTCGTAGCTCTGCTCGACGTAGAAGATGCGGCCCTGGCATGTGTTTTCCCCATTATTGATGCAAATCTGGTCATAGTCTTGGAATCAGGTGTAGAGTCCTGTGCTGAGGACATAAACAGTAGACGAGTCGACGAGTCTCAGGCCCCAGGACATGGCACAAGACTTGGACGAGCCACACTCGCTAAAGTCTGGGTCATTGGCAAATACGAGACCATTCGAAAAGGGCGCAGGCGCTGCCGGAGACACTTGGAAATAGGGCGATTCCGTCTGCACCAGTCCGAGTACAATATCCTGGGCGCCCGATAGTTGGTATTGGTACAGAACATTGTGTTCGACAGACGTACCCCAAAGCCACGTTGGGCCCTGGGACTCGATCAAGACACCTCTGGCAGAGAAGATGTTGATCTGGTCCTGTGAGACCTTATCCGTGTCATGGTCGGCAACCCTATCGTGTTCCAGAACGCTGATCAGCAAATACACGGAACGAAAGAACATGAAGAACTCCATACCACATCCATACGTTCTCCAGATACGCCGAGGCTTTCGTGGTGATGTGCATCAGCATTGACGCCGCCACGCAGCCGTCATTTTGCGACTGTGTCGGACAGTTCTCGACCTGGATGTCTGAGCCGATGGCACCGCCGACACGAAAGTGGGAATCTGCAGCAAAAGGTTAGCCATCTCTTTCCAAATACACGCGGCATCGCCGGATGATCTTTACCCCAGAGGCCGGTGGACCCTTGCGATGATTCATGAATGTTCCACTCCATGAGCACGGCACCTGCCGTCGGGCCCTTGACCGTGAACATCATGCACTGTATCTCAACCGCACCGACCGAGCCTTCGTCTCCTACTCGGACGGCAGCGCGAGGGCTACTCATATCAGCGAATAACGAATCTGTGGCCATGATCTGAGGCCAGGCCTGCCCAATGATATGTGAGCCGGCCGGCACCTCGAGGGTATCGGTAACAGTATATACACCGAACGGGGAGTATACCACGGCTGAGATGTTTGCTGCAAAGTCTAGGATGGAATTCAAGACGGCCGTGTCGTCGCTTGTGCCGTCGCCTTTTGCCCCGTACGCCTTGACGTCGACCAGTTGGCTGTCTCCGAGGGTGGCGTAGCTCGGACGTCTCCTCGTGAAGAAGGACGGCTTGTTCGTGAGGGTAGGCTCCCGCGATACAAGGGACTCTGCTCTCGTCATCGACTCGATCTTCTGGCCATTGACGAAGCCGGTCTCTCCAGTGGCGTCGGTGACCTTACCGAATCCCCAGGAATCGACGTCGATATCTCCAACACCACCGGGCAGCAAGACGGAACTGCTGTGGCTGTCCATGATGGCGGTACCAAGTTTGGAGAACAGGGCGTTTCGAATGAGGAACGCGGTTGAGTTGTCAGCAAAGAGTGACGTGGAAATACCAAGCTGGACGTTATGCATCGCGAGATCGGCCAGAATGACCGACCCCACCCCTCGTCCAGTGCTGAAAGGCTTGATTCCGAAATCATAAGTTAGTGCTCTTATGAACAGCTGGACCGAAGGTTTGAACTTACTCCTCCGGCACCTCCAACGACGACGAGACCGGTGTCGCATTCCTCGATCGCGATGGACTGCATCGTGAAACCCCAGTCCCAATGGATCTGCAAAGCGGTCTGGCAGTTCCGGAAATGCAGACCGCTGATGGTGAACTGCTGGTTTCCCAAATATACCCTTGTGATACGGTGTAAGTCAACGGTTACGGGAACAACGCAGAGAGATAGAGAGGAGGGGCTCGGGATGGAGCTGCGAAGCATGTGGTCGTACCCAAACTTTCCACCGATAAAGTATAGATCGCCGAGGAAACCTCCGCTTCCATTTTCCATGTATATTCATTCCCTGGTGTGGTTAGTCTATCTAGACTCGAGATGACGACAACGAGCGCTCCTGATGCAATTGTCGGGTCCGCGCGGCGAACTTACTTGCTGAGTAGTCTCTGGGTGATCTTTCGGGTCCGACATGTAAAAGTAGATGTTCTCTAGAGAGGTAGCTTGTGCTACCTGCCAGTGAATCGCGCAAACTTGTGCGTCTTGGAAACTTGGTCTGATATCGATGATGAAGTTGCGAATGCTTCGTAGGAAGTTGTTGGTGTTTAGGTACTATTCCGTCTGGTCTCCCGTGTAGACGAGACGTCAGAGCTGATGACGCCCAGGCCGGCAAAGCTGGGTGACGCGATGATGTTTGGGAGTGCGAGAGGGTTTCCCAGCATCTCAGTTTTGTAGTACTGAGCAATTGAGCTGCTCACAAGGTAAGTTCCGGAGGGAAAGTAGACCGTAGCCGGGTAGATGGTACTGCTGACACACTCAGCACCACACCTTCCGCCGTCAGAGATGGCAAGTTGGATCGCTGCTGTGTCGTCGGTAACACCGTCGCCTTTGGCACCGTAGTCCTTGACGTTGCGCCAGACCTTGTAACCCGAGGGAGCAAAGGGACTTGATCCAAGCTGCGGCATGGCCTCTTGCCAGAATTCCACGGTGGCTCTTCCCAAACGGCGATGGCTTTGAGAATGTTCGTCCCCGGTTCCGTCAACTACCGTGCCATTCTGAACGACGGTCTGCTGCTCCTCTGGAGATACATACTCGAGAAGTCCTGAGGGGCGTTTCATTCGTTGTGGCATAGTATTTGTATCATTTGGTCTAGAATAGCGGCTCTTAATGCTCGAAGCCAAAGCCGCGTAGTCATCGCCGGGCGATTCGGGAGGCTTCATCTCGGCAAGAATCCGTGAGGCCTTGATGACCTCGGCAGGAATGGTGTATGCCAAAGACGATGAGTTGGCATTGCTGGTGTGGTTCCGCTCAATCTGGCGGCGCGCTTTCTCGGATGACGAAAAGTTCCCGTTGACCCCTTGATATTCTAGAGGAGACGCCTTCCGACGGGTTTGCTCCAACTCAGAACCAACTAACACACGCTGTAGACGTTCGGGCGCGGGCTGTCCAGAATGAGAGCGTTGGCGACAGCCATGGCTTTCTGGAAGCGAAAAACGATGTCTGTGGCTTGTTCGACCGAGAGAGACGAATTGCCGCTAGGGGGCGCTGGGGAGGCGTCTCTTCGGTGCACATGATGCTTTCCATGATTATGTCCGTGAGAAGCATGTACATGCGACGCGCACACACCAAGATGGTTGGAAGAGAGGCACGAGAGCAAAAGAAGACAGAGCACGCGAAGAAGTGACTTGGCGGAAGCCCTGCGGTGGCCAAACATCTCGGCTGCCCTGTAGAGTCGATTCCAGCGCCAAGCAACCTTGCCAACAGAAGACTGGAAATGTAGTATGATAAAACGAACGCCTCGATATTGAAAAAGGAACGCAGAACCAACTTGGCTCTCGCAAAGTTGCTGAAATCCAGTAAAGAGTGTGGAACAGAGTGAAAGCCAACAGCAAGCGGTCATTCGAATGGCGTAAATGAACTTCTCAACCTCGGCAGCGTTCCACGAGCGGCTATGATCTCATCACATCCTCCCCGTCTTTCTCTATCTCTCACTCTCCCTCTATCTTTTTTTTCTTCTGCGCCTATTCAGTTGTATCGCCACACACCCTCGTCGCCCGAATGTCCAACTAGGGAGTTTCCAGGGACTCAAACCCACGGTCTTCTCAAGCATCGTCTGCCCATACTTGCATGCTGCAAAAATCCCGTGCATTAGCGTGCGGTGACAGTGGCCCGCTGCGGAAAACAAGCACTGATTCAAGCTTTGCCCAGTCTCATTACGGAGTACCCGAGCAGGGGCCGCAACGCAGGAGCGGGCTCGGTGAGAGCTCACAACCATGCGGTCTTTGTGAGACCAGCCAAGCGACGGGCGAGAACTCACGATCTTGCCCTGTAACCCTGTCTGGAACCCTGCTCGATTGTGGGCCAATGGTTTTCTTCGGACCTGATTCCGAGCTTTCCCGGAACCATGGTGGATTCGTACCATAGCATTCAGGACCCTGGATAGACTAGTGAATGGGTCTACGATCCGCAGCAAGAGGTATTTGGCTGTTCCAAACCCAATTTTCATCATCCCAACACCCTCCTACCTGCGTCTTCCCCCCTGCTTCGGTTGGTTGGAACTGCGACGACAAAGGGTCCTCTAGGCCTACGGATAACTCAGTTGCTTAAGCACGGCACGGCAGATACAGGACCCGTTCAGAGCAAATTGCTCAAGGCCTGCTCTTCGGAGGACGTTCAATTCTCATGGAAACTCCGAGGCCAACTGCTTGTGTTTGTTTTTTTGTTTGTATATTTAACGCCATCATCAACCCCTGAGGGGTTATAAGGCAGAACATGGAAGCGAGCCTGCCAAGAGTAACTTTGCGGCTGAAGCGGCATGTGATGCATCCGCGCACGAAGCAAGAGATGCGGAATTTCCTTAGTTGGGCCTCATGACCGAGATATGGGGGGAAGTGCCTGGATCATTGCATATTTGTGGCCCAAAGTGGCAGCTGAATGAATACCCTGGTTCTGCGCCTGTGAAGGCCATTGAGACTTCACTGCCCTGAGACGAGGCATTTTCGGATGTAGGTCGACGGCGTAGGCGATGTGATTGTTGGTCCCGTTGACTTGGTGTTAGCCAGAGATGCTTTTCTTTTGTCCCCGAGCGACAGAGAGTGATCCCGATATTGACGAAACCGGGTAGCCGAACCGAGCTCCCTGAGTGAGGTAAGTCGTCCCAAGATCAATATCAAGTTGTATTTTGTTCCTTGACTTCTTCAACTCTTTCAAGTCACATTCTCAGCAGGAAAGGGAAACACTGTCTGATTCGTCCCATCATCTAGGGCCCTTTCTCTGCACTTGTTGTCTTTACTAGCCGAGTGACACAGGCTCTAGCTAGAGTTATTCACAGCTATACTAGGCTTTATTTGTTAAGTTGCAAAGCTGAAGAAGGAAGACTAAACTAAACTAAAGAAAGCAGGATCTGTCCATAGACTTATAGGCTATGGCAGATCTTCTAGAGTATTCCGTTGAACAGGTGGAGTTCTGCGAGTAAGATGAGGCTCCCCTTCTCGGATGTTGTGGAATCTTCCATAAACGAAGGCATAGCCTCGAAGTGGGGCGTAGCCCGTGACACCGAGCCGCCAGGCTGTTTAATAATTCAGAATGTTCAGCACCATCCGACTCCACGCCCTTTTGATTTCTGTGGTGGTGCTCTCGCATTTCGTCTCATCCACCCTTGCCGCCGCTTGCAGCAAAGATTTCCACTGTGCTACTGGATGCTGCAGTGAGTTTGGCTTCTGCGGAATAACCGAGAAACACTGCGGTACTGGCTGCTTGAGCACCTGCGATTACCTCGATAAACTCCAGTGCAACAAGAACAAGCCGTGTGCGGATGGTACCTGCTGCTCCTCCTTTGGATTTTGCGGTGTTGGTCCACAGTGTAAGAACAGTCCGCGCTTCTCAGTCCGAATCTTCGTTGCTAACCGCAGATATCCATCAGACTGTGCACCAGAGGTTTGCGTGAATGGCTGTTCAGCCAAGACGTACTGCGACCCCGGTGGCTACGGGTCTCAATACGCGAACGTCACCAAATGTCCATTGAACGCTTGCTGCTCCAAATGGGGGTAAGTAAGACCGAAAGGAAAAAGGACAACTTCTCCATCTTTCAGCTACTAATGGTCTCCTCAGCTATTGCGGAACGACCAAGGAGTTTTGCGGCGACAAAAAGATCAACAGACCTTCATGCCCCAAGACGCAGCCAATTCAGAGAGTTGTCGTTTATTACGAGGGATGGGCTGCCCGGCGTTCCTGCAGGGCCTTCAAACCGGAGAACATTCCCGGCGACATTTATACCCATCTCAACTTCGCATTCGCCAGCATCGAACCCAAAACATTCGAAGTCGTCCCTGCAAGCACCGACGACATTGATCTATACAAGCGTACTACGGCATTGAAGCGCCAGGATCCAGGGCTCAAGGTGTATATCGCTATCGGCGGCTGGGATTTCAATGAGCCGGGGCCGACGGTATCGACATTTTCCGATCTTATGGCCTCGCCCTCCAACCTGATGAAGTTCTTCGCTTCTTTGATCTCCTTTATGTCCACCTACAACTTTGATGGTGTTGACCTGGATTGGGAGCATCCCGCTGCGGATGATCGTGGCGGTAGGGAAAAGGATTTGGCCAACTTCCCTACGTTCATCAAGAACCTTTTGACATTGTTGCGATCGAGCCCTGGGTTGACTTTTTTAACGTCATGTCGTACGACCTCCACGGGCTCTGGGACAAGGGCAACAAATGGGTCGGAAACTTCCTCAACGCTCACACTAATCTGACCGAGATCACGGAATACTTCGATTTGCTTTGGCGAAACTCCATCAGCCCCTCCAAGGTGACCATGGGCCTTGCGTTCTACACACGTTCCTTGATCGCCAGCGACAGTAACTGCATGGACGCCGGTTGCCGTTTCGATGGCGTAACCGATAAGCAGGCGTACACGCAGAGCCCGGGAACCATGAGCAACGCCGAACTCACCGACAAAATGAAGGATGCCAATGCCGTCTCCGTCCTTGACAAAGAGCCGGCCGTCAAGATCCTGAAGCTCGGCAAGACTTGGATCACGTACGATGACCAGGACAGTTGGCAGCTGAAGGTGGACTTTGCCCGTAGTCAATGTCTCGGCGGTGTCATGGTCTGGGCCGTGAGCCAGGACTACGCCGATGGAACCTACTCCAAGCAGCTCGCCTCGGTCACGAAATACATCTCCCCGTCGTTCACAACATACAGCTACACCGAGCAGCAGATCACCAAGAGCGCCGTCGCTGCCGATGACGCCAAGGCCCTGAGGAACCAATGTCTATGGACGACCTGCGGCGAAGGTTGTCCTTCGGGTTACAATCCCGTCCCGAGGTCTGACCGAGATGCGAAGAAGAAGACCGAGTGGATGCAGGACGGTACTTTTTGCCTCGGAGGTCAGCTGCGAGGGTTCTGTTGCCCATCGAACCAGGAGCAACCTGTCTGCGACTGGCAGGACTTCAATAACGGAAAATGCTGCAAGAAACATGGATCTCTCTGTACCGAGGGAACAATCGAGGTTGGGTCTTACAAAGGCGCCTGCAGTGACAAGAAGTTACAGGTCGCTTGTTGTACCACCAACTCGGCCACGGTCAGCATCGAGAGCGTTCTAGGGTATGGCGACTGCGAATGGGAGGGCAGGCCCCCCAAAGACTGCGGCCTCAACAACGGGTACCCGGTTTGCAAGACGACAGGATCCATGGACTACAGACTGTTGATCTCGGACGGTGGGAGCGGCGGCGTTAACTGCAACACCGATCACAAAGGGTTTCGATGATATTTCACTGCTGGACGAACCCAAGGGGTCCGTCGTGAACCTATCATCGAACACTACATCCGAGGACTCGTTGGAACAAGACCATCCAGATGGCGACCTGCTGGAGGAGAGAGCAGCAGGTGTCGGGAGTCCCCGCACGTTCATCGTCAGGCCCAACTCTGGAAGCCAGCTCTCGATTCGTTCGGCGAGTTAGCCGAACGGCAAGCGTGGCAACGACATTTTGGCCATCACCGCATCCCAGGACCGGTACATGCTGAAACCTTTGGGCAACTGCAAGCCCAGCGACTATGCGTTGGACGCTAGCGCGGCAAAGGGGGATTTGAATACGTGGTCCACGTCTCAGGAGTGGGTTTCTAAGTCTACGTCCATCACACTTGCCTCTCCTCTCCTCGCCCCTCTCCCACAGCTTGTCTCACTTCCGGGATGGACGTGTTTCTGACTATTTGTTAACCCCAGCGGAGCACATACTCGAGTTGCAAACCATATCCATGTTCATCAAGGCCTGTGTAAACGGCAGACTCGAAGCCATACCGCAAGCCGGTATCCCGGCCCAGCCTTTCCCTCCCCGTCCCGTCAGCATCAGCAGAGACGTCATGGAGAAGTTTGTGAAGTCGTTCCCCGCCTGGTCAAGCCTAGGTCTCAAGAAAAGCGCTGCCGACACGGCCCTTGAGGTTTGCGGGTCGACCTCTTACCCAAGAGAAATCGTCGTGGCCGCCAATGGTTTGAATGGCGTCAAAGCTGCCGTGAGTGGCCCCCTGACCGCGTCCCCCCACAACCACCGTGGGATTCAGCCAGTTCCTTGCTAACGAAGCGTCGCGTCGCGTCACCCAGCTGTATCGTTTCCAAACGCCGCTGGGCGAGAAAAAGTGGAAGGAGAGATGCGGCAAGGACGATCAGAAATCGGCAAACGTGGCATTTGGCTACATCCAGGAGTCTCTCGCCGTGTTTGACTATCTCAAGGTAAGTGATGTTTAGGATCGACACCGATATGCCTACGATACCGTCAAGGGAGTCATGGAGGCTTTCGAAAGGGCTTACGAAGCCGAAACAAAACTACCAATCAGAGGCAGGATGCAAGATGTCTGGCGGGAATTCAACCGGCAACACATGAAGCGCGTTGTTAGGTACACCAACTGGTGGGTGGCGAGCCGACATCAACAATCGCTTGTCCCAGAACTACCAATTTGCTAAGAGACTGTGGGCACTACTCTTGAAGTACCATAGTCGGCTCGTAGCGAGTTCTGGAGTCACCTTCAACACCGGAATCTTCACATAGGTTGGGAGGTGCCGGAGCTGAGCATAATCCGGAAGTGAGCACAAGCCGGTATGGAGGACAACGATACATGTATACACAAACGTATTCCTGTGTTCGAGAAAAGAGTGATTGGACAGCACATGCATGGTTTACAGAGGTAGTGCATATAATCTAAAATATACTTCCGACACTGGGCATCTGTGAACTTTTGATGTTCACCCGCTCCTGGCACAGACCGCCCGGAGCACAATTACCAGTTTTGGACGGCGGTATGTACCCAGCGACTAGGT
Source organism: Colletotrichum sojae (assembly GCA_014235955.1). Taxonomy (NCBI): domain Eukaryota; kingdom Fungi; phylum Ascomycota; class Sordariomycetes; order Glomerellales; family Glomerellaceae; genus Colletotrichum; species Colletotrichum sojae. The sequence goes on from WIGN01000454.1 coordinate 9,890, forward strand.
AGGTACCTACATGGGCATTCGGACCAACTTCCGTCCGACCGCCTGCCATCCCCGGGCCTCTATATTTCAGTCAACCTCCGCCTCTTGTGGTGTAGCCACCTTCACTGCTTTCAACTCACCACCCCCTCCTTCCCCCCCTCAACACCATAGGCACTTTCAACATGGCACACCATCGAGAGCCCATGGACCCCCACCAGGTGCCGCAAGATGACTCGGATTATTCCTCTGCTGACGAAGATGCTTTGGCAGACATCATCGAGGGCGATGCAAACGAGCGTTTCGCGAGCTTGGAAGCCCCCGAAATCGCCCATCAAATCTCTCAAGAGCTTTACGAAAAGGCCATGAAGGAAAACGACCGGCTCACAGACGACGAACGACGAATCCTCCTAAGCCAAGGGGACGTCATCGGCAAGGCACTCGCCCATCCCGCGTCCTTGACCCCCGAGGAACGCAATTTCGTCCTGGGCCGTCCGCCCCCCGACCAAGTGCGCGCCAGCATCAAGCGTGTCACCAATGGGCAGCTGCACACGGTGGAGGAGCTCCTCGCCAAGGCCAGAGACGACCTCGATGGTCTGAGCGAGGCCGAGATCCATCTCGTGGGCCAAAGCTTTGTCGACGACCCCGGCTATGGCTTCTTCCATGCGCCGCGTGGCCCGGGATCGGAGGAGGCTGGCCTGTTGATCGAGGGCGTCGACGCAAGGTTGGTTTCGCATCGGGTTTTTCTGCGATATGTCGCTCTTAAGAAGGCTACCCTGAAGACGCTGGCAGCGGAAAACGAGTCCAGACAGCAAGCTGAGAAGGAGAAACAGCTCGAAGAGTCGAAGAGGAAAAGGCCGAGGAAAAGGTTCTGATGATGCATGAAGACATCCAAAAGGAATATCATCAAAAGATTGAGGAAATCAAGAGAGAAGCCGAGGCCTCGGGCTGGTCAGAGGACGAAAGGCTGCGCCGAGGCTTCATCGCGTCCCAATAGTTACAGATCAAGCGGGAACGACTCAAAAGGGGTCTGAAGGCCACCGACGACTCGCAGGATGCGCAGGATCTGCCCGACCGGATCCGGGAAAATGTTGCCCTGTCATTCTACAGTCGCGAGACATGGGACGAGAGACTGAGGTTGCAGAGGGAGAACGCACCTAGTATATCTTTGCGTTACGCTGAAGGCTTGTTGTCAAAGTGGTGGGATGCTATGTCAAAGGAGGAGCGAGCGGTGTATCTTGCCAAAGCTGGCGACATTGAGCAGTGGTAGGGGGCGTTTGTGGCAGCACGGAATGCATCATCAAAGATAGGTATCAACCCGTATACATGTAGATGACATGATGGACGATCAGGCTGGGCTGGCTATCGGCTCGCAGGCGATGATTCATGGAATTAAATCTTGTTATCCGCAGGGTTCTCAGTAACACAAAGAAGAAAAACCCTTTTCCAAGAGGTGGCTTAAGTCAAGCTCGAGATTCATACCAATCTCAAAACACACTTTCAGCGTCACGAGTTTGATTGCTACCCAGTAGACTTAAGTGTCACTGCCAGCAACATGTACGTGGCCATAAGCAATGCAGCATTCGTAAACAAGGGCTAACCGTGGTTACAGTAATTGATTATTTGATATTGTATAATTCGATAATAGGAGTCTCCGAGAGCCAAAGTCCGTTGCCATGATCGCTCGTATTTAGCATGCAGCCGGGGTAGTCTGATAGGTCCGGAGGCCAACATCCATGCAGTCTAACACTTGTCTTGTGAAAATAACGTGGCCATCATGTCGGCGAGGCAGTATCCAAGGCAGGTGGGAAGGCTGCAATGCCTTGGCAGGTGCCCGAATGGTTCGGGACATTCCCAGGGAGCCTCAGTGGCACCATTGGGCTGCATTGAATCACCTGGAGCTGCAGAGATGTGTAGACGAAGATCCAAAAAGGACCGACAAGGAGTGAGGCGCACATCAGCAGGCTCGGTAGCCTGTAGCGTGGGAAATGTATGTATGCTGACTGCGTCAACACAAGCCTCCAATGAAGGCAACCGGCTGAGAACCAATCCTTTACGTGCCGCCTCACTTCACTTTCTTGGCTGCCTCTCGCAGAGTTGCACCTTTTGTCCCCCTCCTCCAGGCATGACCGACCTGCGAGCAAACCTACCGTTACGTCTCGCTTTTCCCTCATGGTACACCACTACTCCAGCGTACCGAGCGCGATCACCGGCTTCGAGACCTCATCAGTACTTTTCACGGCAGACACAGCATCTGATTACCCAACAACATGGGCAAAGGCAAACGTCAGAAGCATCGCGGCACGCCGGAGATGATGCTTCGATACGAAGTGCCACCCTGGTTTCTCGACAGGATCCAAACCGCGGACGAGCTCAAGAACGTCCGAGCCAAGCTCCGGCTCGTCGATGAGACTCCGGACGATCAGCAGGAGCCAAGTGCAGCCGTCGAATCGCCTGGTGGAAACCCGATTTCCGAGCTCGCCAGCGATAAGCAAGACACTGTTTTCACCGTTAGTCAGGAATCCGTATACGAACTTCTAGACGCTGCAGCATCCTTGCAAACGATGGATCTCGCGGGCCGCCTGTCAGCTTCCCACTCCAGCCTCGAAATACCGTGCGAGATGAGGTTCGGTCTGCAGTTCTTGGACGAGCTGGTCATTCACATGGCCCAGGAACTAGACTCTTCACTCACATAAATCAATTCGCAGGTTTGGAGGACATCGGGTTGGATTATCAAGAGAAGAGTTTCAAGCTGAAGACGCGACAAAAACTGGCCCAGACAGACGGCAAAGGTGCCGATATCAGCCCCAGCGACGACGACAGCGACGACGACAGCGAAGACAACAACGACGACGGTAGCGACCACTGCTCCGACAGCAGCGATGATAACTACGACATCTGTAATGTCGCCCGAAAGGTATTGCAACGTTATTTTGGAATCCGAATGCGCTCCGCTTCCGAGGCGCAGACAAGACGGAGCACTCGTGCACTATCTGCCCTTCTGGATGCCACGAAGAACAAGGGCAAGGGTATGTTTGAGAGATGCGAACAGCATTAGGAAGATCTTGGTTCCAACTATAGGCCCCGAGATTTGACGGACAATTTGTTACGAAAGCCAGCGTCAACGATTCTTTACTTCCGCAATGGCTTGAAATCGCTGACGCCATCCGAATCGAAGTATCCAAGTCCATTCGGTCAAAAGCTTGGTTGTTTGGTTGAAGACGCTGTTACTCAGCGTAGAAAGGCCGGGGAAAAGGTCATCATGATTACTGCCGCAACGCATACTGATGCTGACGAGCATGACATTACGCCACACCCGAAAACCCCTTGGAAGGTATCCCAATGTCAGTGCTATCAGCGTCGGGAAACGGAGAGCGTGCAGTCCTACGACCCATTTAGTGAACGAAAGTGGCATTTTAAACCGACCTCAACAACAACTGTGGTGCTTCTTGACGTCCCGAGAGGCTGGTCAGACGAGAGAAAGCTCGAGTGGGAGGGTTCATTAGCTGCAACTCGGATTCAGTCTTTTAAACGCAGGCTGAAAGCCCAGCTGTCGGAACTTCCTTCGACACTGCCAGATCTCCTGGAACTTCACCACAGCTGGCTCTCGCTATTGCCAGAACGGGCTATAAGTCAGTTTTCTTCGGTGTTTCTCAGCGGTAGCGTTCAAACTGCGTTCAAACGTCTGATTTCCAGGAGCCTCAGAAAGCGTAAGATCGATGCCAGTGACGTTCAAGCAGCTTTCATTCGGATCAGCGGGAGCACTACACCAGTAACGAAGAAGGCCGAAGACCCCAGTCTGCCAACCGTTGTTCGACCGAGCGGAAACGTTGACAGGTTTGATGAGGAAGGCGACCAGACCAACTCCGAACGTGAGCTTTCTCTGCTAGGCAACCCGGCCTAAGTCAAGTCGAGATAGGCACTAACAGCACAGACTCTGCCGAGGACGAAAGCTTTTCACAAGAGACAGATAGTCCTTGGTATAACAGGCTATGAGAACTGAGGAAGGAATGCAACGAAGAAGAGGAAGAGCTTCTGTACGGTCTTGTTCACCCAGGTATGAGCGAAGGACATCAGCGAAACGCATAATCCTCTCTATATTGCTGATACATAAACAGCCACTCTTGACATACAATTCGATGACGTAGTTCTCGACAAGGAAATAATGGCAAGCATCAAGACTGTCGTGAAGCTGTCTACACTTGACGCAGGAACAACCTCGTCAGCGATCATCGGACTTGCCAACATCAAAGGCGCTTTGCTATACGGCCCACCCGGCACTGGGAAGACTCTTCTGGCACGATCAATTGCCAAGAATACAGAATCCAACATGCTCGTTATCGATCCTGCTCTCGTCAAGTCGCCAGCTTTCGGACTTACCGAGAAACTGATTCGTGCGGCTTTCGCCCTTGCGAAGAAGCTGCACCCATGCATCATATTCATAGATGAAGCGGACAGTCTTCTTCATCGTCGCGACAGCGAAAGTCACTCAGTTGAGGCCATCACACAGTTACTTCAATCTATGGATGGCTTGGTACCGGACAAGAACGGCCCCTTCGTATTGGCAGCCACCAATAGGCCAATGGATCTCGACAGTGCCATTCTACGCCGAGTTCCATTCAAAGTTTCTTGTGGGCTTCCAGATGCCCAAGCACGAACCAAAATACTGCTTTTGCTCCTAAAGGAAGTCAATAGGGATCTAATCGACATGAATCAGCTCGTCGCCACAACTGACGGCTTTTCTGGGGCAGACCTCAAAGCACTTTGTGGCCAAGCCGCCCTTGATTGGGCTATCCAGCAAAATGTGGGCATAGATCAGCTAGGATCGGAGACTGAGACGCCCTTGACCGACGTACACTTTAGTACAGCACTCAAGAAGATCAAACCGGCGAACTCAGGAAAAGATCTAGCAGTACTGGAGGAGTTCACCAAACGATATGGCCCTGCCACATGGGCTAGCGCGAGCGAATTGGATTTGGATTTCGAGAAGAACGAACCTTACAGGGTGACCGGTAAGTCTGACCTCGAAACAAGTGCCCTGGAAGCTGCAGCCAAGTTGAAGGTTTCAATGATTCTAACATTTGGTAAGATGCGTGGACAAATTACCCGCCTGCTGCGCAGAAGGTGATGCGTTGGATTGATTCCCTGGAGCCTGAAGAATGGGATAGCCCGTACTACTGGGAAAAGAAGCTCCTTTCACTCTTGTTCGACCCAAATACGATCGAAACATCCTGGTCCCACCTTGCCATCGATCGCAAAATGGAGCAGGAAGTTAGGGAAATGATCACGCACCATCATGCCGCCAGCAAGTCCACCAAAGCTTACGGTCTGCTGGAACGTGCTGGCACCGGAGGAGCTCTTTTGTATGGCCCTCATCGGACTGGGAAGACTCAGCTAGCTCGTGTCTTGTCCCATGAGTCCGGAACAGTCGTGCTATGTGCCACACCAGCCGACCTTGTGAGCAAGTACTGGGGTGAAGGACCCAAGGCCGTTCAAGGTCTCTTCAACCTTGGCAAGCTACTATCACCAAGCATCATCTTTATTGATGAAGCAGAAGCAATGTTTCCAGCCAGGGAACATCTCCAGCATCAACACGAGTTTGCGGATTCGAATCAACTTCTCCATGAAATGGATGGATTATCGAAATCCAACAAGACACCATTTATCCTGATTGCCACCAACCTACCTGGACGCCTGGACCCTGCTGTTCTGCGACGTGTCCCTAGCAAGTTCTACTTTGGGCTTCCATCCATGGAACTCAGATCAAAGATCTTTGCAGCTATCCTCAAGGATGCGATTCTCCACCCCGAGGTCGATACATCTCAACTCGCGTTCATGACGCCTGGCCTTACTGGATCGGATATTAGGGCTTTGTGTGTCCAAACGGCTATCTCCTGCGATCTCCTTGTAGAAGACGGCGAAAACGAGGGGAAAAGACTTCTGACTATGAGCATGTTCGTAGAAGCTCTTGGCAGGATCACCCCAACCGCAACCAAAGAGGCACTCTCGTCGATCAGGGCATTCTCTGAGGACAATCATCCTCCCGGACTTGATAAGATGCGAGAATGCGATGCGGAAAATCTACGAATCAAGAAATCCTCAACCAAAGGAACCGCAAACTCGGACAAAGGCCAACGCCAAGAATGGAAAATCGAGACTGCATACACGGGTAAGTAGATTAAACTACTTTATAATGATACACAATTTCAGTCAAAAAAGCCAACACTACTTGAAAGATCTGTCAGACAGACTAACTAAACGTTACGCATGCAGACCGTGACTATCTTCCTGCCACATGGCCCCGCCTCCCTATCCCTGGCAAGGTGCTCTCCGATGAGGATGCTAGCCAAAGTCAAACAACGAACGATCCAAACACGGAATACGTACCTTACAGATTCTCGTTTGAGGATAAATCCAACTCATGCGCGCCGTTTCTGATAATAAACCCACCTGCCGGCTGTGTTGGGAAAATACGCCAAAGTTTCAGCTACACTCCACTACCAACTCCGACATCAATCCGGCTTTTGAAGCTTTACACCCTTCCTCGACCTGGACCATGGTACTTACCGGATAATCCTATCCGTTGCTCGATTGTTGTTGCCGATGTAGACGACTTCCCCGAGTACTTCGCGCTCTCCCACACATGGGGTGATCCGCGCACAATTTACACGGACAAAAACGACATTTTCTCCGCCGAAGCTTGGGCAGCACCCGCTTTCGAGCTCGACTGTGACGGCTGTGCCGTTTCAGTTGCAACAAATCTCTACACTGCACTCGCCGGCATACGCGGGGGATTAAGTAGAGATGCCTTCGTCAACGATGGGGAAGAATGCTACAGTTCCAACACCGTCGATTACTCCTACATATGGGTTGACGCTCTTTGCATCAACCAGGATGACTTGGAAGAAAAGAGCAAACAGATTCCACTCATGGATCGTATTTACAGCTAGGCCGGTGCGAAGATGATGTGGCTCGGCGGCGCAGAGCTGCTCATTCATCAAGGCTTTCCCAAGACCTTGATGGGACTTCAGCTCGTTGTTGAACGGATCCAAGAAGAACTAGGGCCCGAAAACAAGAGGCTCTTGATGCAGCGATGTCGGTCGTTCTATATCCGCAGTCGTGAAGCCTTTGAGGACATTGGACTTGAGCCCATCGACCACATCGACCTCATTGGGTTCTACCTTCTCCTTAGTCGTTCCTGGTTTAAAAGAGCATGGATAGTCCAGGAATGGATTCTGTCGAAAAATGGCGTTTTTCTCCGCGGTAATCTGATATTTCCTCAACTTGCATTTTCTACAATTATCCTCGAATCCGTTAGTCGGTCTTGGATGCCGCAGATTCAAGAACTGGTCAAGTCCAATATCTTGGATCCCACGACTATGGCCATGCCTACAGGGGAAAGTGAGGGATACTGGCATCACACAGACTTGAAATCTGACGTGCTGCCATTGTTTCGGGCAAAGTTGGATTACAGCATTGATGAGGATGTTAACAACTCGCCTTTTGTCGTTCAGTCGATTAGGTGTTTTCTTGGATATGATCGAAGGAGTAAGGTAAGTTTAACCAAAACCAAATCAATAACTAAACCACTAAAAGCTTCACTACTAGCCCGAAAGAGCTGTGTCCAGGATATTCGAAGGTAGTGTGCGAACGAAACTTTGGATGCAGCTTTTACGCAACGCACGCTGTTTTGATCCCCGGGATAAAGTCTATGCATTCCTTGGGATCTTCACAGCCATCGATAAGAAGTCTGGGTTTCTCTCCCCAGACTACAACAAGCCAGTACGGGAAGTTTACATCGAAGCCACCCGTGCCTTTGCTGCCGAGCTTGGGCTCTTGGTTCTACATTTCCGAGAGTTTCGTCCAAGCAATCAATATAGACTTCCTTCTTGGGCGCCCAACTTCCAATTAGGGTCTGGGATCCTCCCATTGGACGATCCATTCATGGAAACCAGCTTTTTCATGGCAGCGGCTAGCATGGGACCAACTGCATTGGCATTCAAGGATCACGAAAGGCTCGGGACAGCTGGCTGCTACGTCGACACGGTGGTCCGTCTGGAGCCTTTTCGTTTTAAACTGGGCACTATGGGATCGACATTCAGACACTTGCTGGAGACGCTTCGCTACATTCCGAAAGAGTCCGTGATCGCAATGCCGCCTCCAGATGTTCTAGAACATCAACCTCATGGTTTCGATGATGCGACATATTCGACGACGTCAAAACAAACTCGATTTGAGGTGCTTTGGCGAGCTCTCATGATGGATAAACAGAATGGAATCCATCCAGCACCTGCATGGGACGGAGGGATCCTCAGAAAACGTCTGCACGCTATCCTCGCATTACAATACCGTTACATTATGGTAAACAAGACGATACAGCTATTGCAGCAATTAAACCAGGATACCGCTCAGATCGGACCCATTCTCTCCGCCCAAGTCTCTCAGATGCTGGTAGATTACGAAGGCTTACTTCGAATGATGGTCTTTGGAACTGGGAGCCCTGACATCGAATATGATAGCAAAGTACAGACGGATGCGTTTTTCGAGATGAACGTAGTAGTTGAGATGCTGGATGGGAGGAACCTTTCAATGGATAGCGAAGAGCGACCGCCCCCCAAGGCATGGGCACGGCACCAGTTGCTGTGGGAGAATGCGAGGGCTGCCCTCGAAGCGCGTGATTATGCTCTCATCAACGAGTGTCCCGAGAAGGCCGCGGAAAACGCCTCATTCTTTCCAATGCCCGCGCTTGAATGGATCGACGCAGAAAGATATCATGCAACGCGTGTGTTGTTCGCAACGTCTGGGAGTCGGTTAGGCCTGGTCGCTGGTGAGATCGAGCGTGGCGATGAGATCTGGATTCTGCCAGGATTGAATGTCCTTGGAGCAGCGCGATTGATTGGAACAGATACAGATCCAACTAGACAAGAGCCGAGACAACTCTTCCCTCACACGGACAACAGATCAAGAAACTCCCACCCCTCTCACGTGAGCACCAGTCTCTGCGACCTCAAGCTAGTACGACCGACCACGGACCGCGCGGCAAAGCCAAGTAGCAAATAGTTCTGGTTTCCTGGCTTGGCTACATTGTACCTAGACACGAACAAACAGCAAGGCGCGGCTTCGCTAGGAGGGCCGTGTCCCGCCATTGTTCGCCAATGGTCTGATGGGCCAAGATCACGCGGGCAATGGTAGAGGAGGAGGGGTGGTTTGCGCAACGTGTGGCGACGGGGAGTCGCATCAGAATGGCGCGGGGGTCGTTGTCTCGCTCAGTGTGCTTCTGGCCCGTGATTTGTCGGCAACATGATGCCAGCAACAGGCCATGTCGGTGTACTCTGCCGGGCGCGGGCGTATGTGCCATGGTCGCACGCAGGGAGCCGCGAACCTGGGCACGACCCAAGTGAGTCCAGGGGGAGGGAGGGAGAGGGAAGGATGGAGGTGCCGTATCCGTACAAGGGGGGGATGAGGGTCTGCTAGTGGCCCCCAAGGGGTTTGTCACTAGACCACATTAGCTCCGTCCTGCGGAGGAGAGCTGAATGCCCGGGCGCAAAGAAGCGCGTGGGGGTCGCAGTCGCAGTCTGGGCAGCCTTCCATAGCTTCCCACCACTTACCGTCGCCCAAGCGGCCCTGACCTTGGATTAAAGTCACGGTGACGAGACAAGAACGAAACGCCGGCTCTATCGCAAATGATTCTGAGTTTTGGAGACAAACGCTGGCGTCGTCAGCTCTAGTGTTGCTGGCGGCCCTGGAGGCCATCCGCGGCTCCGAATCAAGTTCCCCGGCCGGAAGACAAGAGCCGGAAGACAAGGCATCCGTCCAAAACAGGATTGGTAAGTAAGGCCCATGGCATGGCAGCAAACCTGCCCGTGCTTATGGCTACACGCGCTGGCGTCCTGGTCCAACACCTGCATCTGTGTCACCGGAAATGGGGCGTCTGCGTGGGATTGTGGTTCAAGAGACGGCGGCATACGGGACAACAGCCTTGTCAGCAAAACATCCCGCGCTTTCCGGCCTCTCGGGGTAGATCCCTTGCCTCTCACGGCGCTGCGAAACATGCATGCCTTGCCTCACCGCAAACCTGGACTTCATACACACCACACCGCACATACAGATGGATACACACACCCTTCATGCACGACCCTGGATCGACAAAGTGTACCTTGTAGTCCAACAACCCGGTCGAGAGCGGCTGGACTAGCAGCTTGGAGCCAAGTAGCCACCCCCACGCGTCCGCCCGGCCGTGCGATGCGCCAAGTCTGGCAACGCCTCACGGGGTATCATGAGAGACGACTGAACCCCCCCCCAGCTGGAAAGCGTTTCGTTCCTGCGAAAGGATACCAGATGTATCGGTGACAACCACTCCAGCTCTTGAACCCTGCCCGTCTCTAGCCCGTCACTACCGGAGTTCGGGAGTAAGACAAACGACGTGTTCCCCCGGCTCGTGCGTTTAACCCCACGGCCGTCATGTATACCAGGGCTTCTTTCTTCTCTGGTCTCTTGTTTTATAAGACACCATTCCCCTTCGTCCTCACTCTCTCTGGTATGTTGTCTGTCAGTCACTTTCGTCGGCTCAACCATATAGCAACTCCTTCATCATTCTACTTGCGCGTAATCACCAGGTCACATTTATCATTTCAACAAGATGCCAGCAGCAACCATGGCTACACCTCCACCGGCAGAAGCAACCTACGGCGCTCCCAAAGCACAACACCTCCGCCTCCCTGACGGCGTCTACGTGCCTACCTTGGCCTTCTTCAACGACTCAGAAGACATTGACCTGGCTACCTTGGAGCGTCACATCGTGCGCCTCATCAATGCTGGCGTCGCTGGTATCGTCGTCCACGGCTCTAACGGCGAGGCGGTGCACCTCACCCGTGAAGAGCGAACCGCCATGATCCGCCGCGCCGCCGATACCATTCACCACGAAGCATCCGACGTCCGTATTCCCCTCGTCGCGGGCTGTGCCGCCCAGTCGACGCGCGAGACTCTGCAGCTATGCCGCGACGCAGCAAGCGCCGGCGCGACACACGCCCTCGTACTCCCGCCGAGTTACTACGGCGGCCTACTCGACGACGAAAAGGTTGCGAAGCACTTCTACGATGTTGCCGACGCCTCCCCTATCCCGCTGCTCGTGTACAACTTCCCCGCCGCCGCGTCGGGTCGCGATCTCTCCTCGGACACCATCTCGCGCATCGCGAAACACCCCAACGTCTTGGGCGTGAAGCTCACGTGCGGCAACACGGGTAAATTGGTGCGCGTGGCGGACGCCGCGCCGCAGGGATTCTTCGTCGCCGGCGGCAGCGCAGATTTCATTCTACAAGGGGCCGTCGTGGGAGCGCACGGGACCATCTCGGGGCTGGCGAATCTCGCGCCAAGGGCGTGCGTGCGGGTGGCGGAGCTCGCAGGCGCCGGACGGATGGAGGAGGCGAGGCGGCTGCAAGCCGTCGTGGCGAGTGGGGACTGGGTGGCCATCAAGACGGGGTTTGTAGGCGTCAAGGCTGCGATGGAGCACTTTGAGCAGTACGGCGGCGCGCCGAGAAAGCCCTGCGCCCGGCCGCAGCCCGAGGAACTGAAGGTTATCGTGGAGGGGTTGAGTGAGCTGCTCCGGGTTGAGAGGGAGCTGGAGAATGAGGCGGCGGCGACGACGGTTGGAGGGCAGTGATTGATGGGCTGAGACATATCCGGCGCGCCGGGAAGGATTGCATGTCATGGCATGGCATGGAGGGGTGGCGTGAGTGACGAGAATGTCATCATAGAAATCACCAAAAGAAGCCCAGGGCTTTGTCTCAGAACATGGAATGATATCCACGAATGGTGTGTTGCGAAGAGAAAAAGACGCGGATCGGCCGGGCTCGTGACGCTGCTGCCACGTTGTGGTGTAGCTAGCTGTTGGACGCGGCAAGGCCGATGATGGCTGATCTCTGCCATTCATCGTCACTTCGAGGGTGTCGGAAAACCTGGAACTTGGCACAGCGTCAGGAGCCACCTTGAATGCAAGTGTATTTTACCGGGACGATCATAGTGTCAACGTGCCCTGCAGCCCGTTGCCTAAACTCGTAATGGTGTGTGGAAATAGGTGCATGTAATATCTTATTACCGTCTGGCGTAATCAACGGCCTAGAATACTTTCTTGCAGCTTTAACAGGGCCATGGTCAAGTGCCCCCACGTTAAGCCGGCGTGTCCTGACCGATGTAGGAGTCCGGTAGCTGAAAATACACATATCATATCCCTGATCTGACAAAAGTTGCCACTCCGTGGTAAAGAAATAGCCGGGAAGGACAGCGTTACTGGCGAGCGGACGGATTATGTCCGTAGGATCCTTCCAGAAGGCCAGTAGAATCGCAAAAGCCTGTGTGATCGCCGCTGAGGAGTTGCCGGGGCATACGTCAAACCCCGGAACCCCAGATGGAGATCACTCGGAGTCAGACCCCGGCCACTAGGATAAGAACTAAAAACCACCGAAATATGCAGGTAAGAACAGAACAGAAAGGCGTGATTCCAAAGCAGGGCGTGGTCCCGACAGGAGCTGATCCCGCTGACGTGGTTCGGGGGACTTGCAGCAAGTCAGCAGGCGCACGTATGAGAGACCGCTCTCGGAGAGAACCTCGGGGGGGTCTGTACATGTGAAGATCAGCGCCGTTAGGCGGCCGCACAGGGTCCCCTCATGCACCCCGCATTCTACGGAGGGACTTGGCCAGCCTTTGGGGAGTGGTTGTGGTCGATCGCCAGGGCTGTGTGTAAGCCCGCGATAGCGTCACTTCTTTCTGCGCTTCGTGAAGTGGGACATGGCGGTGCTACCACATCGGACGAGACCGAAAATTGGGCATGATCTGATGCATTCGCGCCCGGGATATTGGGTAAATCTGCAGTGTATATTACGCAAGGCTCTTGATAACATCTCTCCCGCCAAGGCGTGATGTTGATGTAGTCCCGCGGTACAGGTACATGTACATGTGCTCGGGACTTCGCGTTTAAGAGCTTGTTCTTAGCCTCAATCCCTTTAGCGGACGAGAAACAGATCTCGCTTCAAGTCGCAACTTGATTGGAGGGTAATAGGTTTCCGTCGACACTCGCGGTGGCGCAAAGGAGTGGCCTCATGGTCACCAATGAGAAAAGCGTCATCCCGATGATCGGAGGAAGTAGGAACTTCCCGTCACTTCGCGAGGTATACAATCCTCCCTGGGGTTGACGTATACATTAAAGACTCAAGCGGGACGGGTGGGTGGCGAAGTTATGCAGTGGAAGAAGGTCTGGCCGTCGACTCTGTCCGTCGTCGCTTCGTCTTGTTGAGCTCATGCAAGATCTGCTGAGGTGCGATTGGATGAAAAGACCTTAAAGATAGATCAACAGATGTTTAGGGATTGAGAAGTGACAGACCGACTTTGTTGAGTTGTATGGATAGTTGCCCAGTCGGCGCGCCAGGTTCCGAGACCGATTCGCTCGAGAGAAAAGAACACTAATGAAAAGAGATATCGATCCATTGAAACAACACTGACCTAATCTTGGAAACAGAATCATCAACTAGACATAACAGGAAGTTGTGAGGCAAGGTAAAACGGAACTTTCCATGACAGAGCAAATTGCGACTTTGCTGGGCATTGGCGAAGCCCTTGGTGACAACCTGGACGAAACAGTCAATCAAGATTACTTTTGATCAAGGCATTTTTCAAGAAGGTTATTCAGAGTTTCCAAGTAATTGTTGAACGTTTCGATGTCGCGCTTGATCAACAGACAACAGACAGCGAACTGACCCCAGTGACGTAGAACATCACATGACTAAGCGACGCAGCGAGAGTCCGACGCGGCTGCTAAACTTTGCCGCGGCAACTCTCCAGTGTTGAAGTGCATGTATACATCAACTATAGTTGAACTGTCTTCAGAACCAGCCAGGAAGATATCGTGAGCTGATAACTAGATTCTCAGCAACTCCCGCATCTGACGTACTGACACAACTAACAGGTGCAAGCGATGTCAATACCGCAAGGTGCACCGCATTCCTGCGCACCGTAAACGCCGACCCCGCTGACATCCATCCGGCCGTAGCTGCGATGTTCTCGCACGGAACCTTGCCGGAACTGCGAGTCGGCTCAGCAAGCGTGCGAGTATCGCGAAGTTGACCGCAAGAGGAGGCCCGCCACCCACGAGTACGTGGCCAGCCTGGAGAACAGGGTGGCCCGACTGGAGTCCTTCATCGCTACGCTCCAGGGATCCTCCGCGGCCGAACGCGATGCCATGTTACGGACGGTAACGTTCGGCGACCACCTAGGCTCCACCGGTTCGCGAGATGCAGAGGTGGCGGGGAAGAGACCGAGTGGTACGGGTCGGGAAAGCTCAGCTAACCTGCAGATCGACCTCGAGGGTTCGCTCATCTATCACGGCGCCAACGGTGGGGGGCCTCCGACTACCGTCGCCTTTAGCGAGAAGTCAGCGCAGTTTCCCCGTGGTTCTGAGTCTGACTCCAAGTTCGAGCACGTCGCGGAGCACTTCGGAATCAGCCTCCAAGACGAGCTGGTCACAGACGCTTTGATGCAGTTCTTCAAGTAGCAGTACCCGCACTTCATGTTCATCTACCGCGAGGCGTTCCTCCGGGACCACTCCGGGGATAGAGTTGACTGCAAGTACTGGTCCTCGGCGCTCCTGCTGTCGGTCTGCGCCCTGGGGACACTCATGTCGCCGAATAAGCGCCACCGAGAGTCTAGCGAGCAGTTCTTCTCAGCAGCGGAGAGTATTCTGATCGTCTCTGGTCTGACGAAGCCCTCTATCGTTACTGTGCAGGGCTTCTTATGCCTGTCTTTCTACGAGATTGGACGAGGAAACTTGTCTAAGGGCTGGGGGTTTTCAGGTTGACCACTGTCTGTCATGCGCATTCAAACGCAAAACGCTGGCCTTCTCACCGGAATCGCATTCCGGATGGCGCAAGATCTAGGATTCCAGAGGGACCCGAAGCATTGGACGTCTCACGATGCTTCGCTGGGCACGGATGAGGACATGGAGATCCGCAGGCGAATCTTTTGGGGCTGCTACACCTCCGACAAGCTGATCAGTCTCGTACTAGGAAGACCGGTCTACCTCTTCTACGACGACGCAGAGGTGGAAACGACCGAAAGGCTCCCGCAGGACCCTCGCTAACTCCCGTGCTCATTGATCGCACGTTCAGCGCTGAAAATTCCTAATAGAGACTTTCCCGAGATGAAGCCTTGGCTGCCGGCCGGCTTTGCAGACTACGACAAGGGTTTCGGCCGGATCAACCCGTTGATACCCTGCTTCAAGGAGCAGATCCAGCTTTCCAAGGTCATCGAGAAGATGCTCTCGACGCTTTTCTCTACCCGTTCGAACCTAGACGCCCTCGGTCGTCAGACGTGCCTGGACAACCTGAACTTTGAGCTGTGCCGCTGGTACGAGGCCCTGCCGGAATACGTTAAGTGGAACAAGTGGGAGCCTCCCAGCAGACCCTTGATACCCAGCGTGGCAGCGCTTCAATGAGCTTCCCCGATGTGACTCTTCCGGGAAGGAAAAGATTTAACGGCCTTCTGCAGCCTGTTATTTCACAGCGTCCGAATCGCTCTCAATTTTGACCACGCGACGTCTGAAAGTATTAGCTCGATGGCCGAAAACGCCCACGAGAACTGCGTCTCTTCGGCACAAGACGTCACGCACATTCTACGAAAGTACCGGAGCCAGTACGGTCTGCGACACAGCCCGCTGATCATGGTCTACGCGGTGATGCAGTCGGCGAGGGCTCTCACGTCTTTTGGCACATATGAAGAGGCGAACTATTTGCTTCACTCGCTGGACGAGTGTTGCGCTGCTTGGGGGTTGGCTCATCAGGCGAGGGCAAAGCGCGCACAAAGTGAGGATTGATCGTTGTTTTGGCCTACAATTCGAGCATCCACAAAAGAAGCAATATCTCACAATACTCCGAGAGACCAAGATGAAATTTATTATTTGCCTACATACATCTTGTTCACAACGGCAGTCCTGCATCGAAGCCCTTCTTCAGTACTACTGCTAGCTTCTTGACATCGGACAGGTTGTTGTAGAAACCAAAAGAGATTCTGATGCCAAGTCGATAAGGCGTAGCCAGGACCCCGTTGTCCTTCAGAAGCTCCATCCATCTGGGGTCATGCAAGTCCAAGATGTGCAGGTGAGGGGCATGCTCCTTTCGGCCTGAAGGCCCAACGATCTTGATCCCAAGACTGCCACACTCGTCACGCAACGCATCTCCAAGGCGGAAGAGGTGCTCCTGAACCCGGCCAGGGCCCATGGTATCAAGATAGAACGTCAGAAAGGCCTTGGCCGCCGCAGCGTTCATCAGACTGAGGTTCACGTGCTCGTACCGGCGGGCGGTGGGGTGGTAGATAATAGGCTCTCCGGGAACCAGCAGGTCCGCCCGGACGTTGCTCACGGCGCCGTATTCCACAATCGGTGGCGTCGGGTCGAGCTCCTCGACGACGGCCTGATCGACATACAGCACAGCGAAGCCTGTGGGGCAGTTAAACCCCCTGTGAAGGCTAAAGGCCGCGGCGGACACACCCATGGTGCGGACATCCACCTCGGCAAAGCCGACCTGTTGCGTCAGGTCCGCCAGCACGTGGATACCGCGGGGCCGGTACGCCCGGGCGATGCCGACGACGTCGTTCCACTGCCCGCTATGGAACATGACGGAGCTGATGCCGATGGCGCGGGTGCGGTCGTCGACGTACGGCGCAAAGGTCGAAGCGTCGGCGGCCGTGACGATGCCTGTCCTCTCTGCTTCAGGAATCGTCCGGATTTGTCTGACCTCGAGGCCGGCGGCGCGGAGGGCCATCCAGCCATAGACGTGGTTCGGGTGCTCCGAGTCAAGGACGACCACATTGTCGCCAGGTTCAAACTTGATGGAGCGAATGAAGCAGCCCAGAGCCTCGGTCGTGTCGCGGGTGAAGGCGATGGACGACGAGGTGGCGTTGATGTATCGCCCGACGACCTCGCGGGTCTCTTCGACGGCGCTCTGCCATTGGGGCTTAGGATGCGGACTGTGCAGGGCCTCGGATGAGAACTTGGTGATAGCGCCGTGGACAACTAGGTAGGACGGGGGCTGGTAGAAGGCGTTGAGATATGTGATGCTCTCATCTGCCACGAGGGGCACAAGTGAACGGAAGACGGAAAAGTCGGCCTCGGGAGAGGAGCCGGGTGAGGGTTTGGTGTTGACTGTTACGTCTCCATGGTCTTGGACGGCACTGGGAGACATGTTGGCGAACTGTGTAGATGTTTTTTTTTACATGGATAGAGGGGTTGAGAAGGACTAATGAGAAATTGGTGTGGCTTGTGGAGGTGGTTTGCCTGTTGAACCACGGCCATCTTTTATGATTCCCCGATGCTCCTATATCGGTTTCCTGATTTCCGTTTACTCTCAGGGTAGAGAACAAAATCCTTCTTCAAACGACATACCCCGCGTGTGAGGCGATATTGTGAAATGCCGTGACGTTAGGAAATGGAGGCTCAAGTCCGTGACAAGTGTACCCCACGCCAGATCCCTGCGTAAGAGAGTGGACTGTTCCTCGCATGCCATAGTATCTCTGGTCTCGTGGCTATCTTTTCCGCATGGAACCCTGTTGATGCTTTCCCCGGGTTTCTGTTATCTGTGTCTGTCCCGATTGGGGAGATGAAAGCTCTTCGGCATCTAAGCATCTCTTGTCTCCTGATATCATCACCGCTAGGTGGTATGGAGACGGAAATCCGTTGATTTGACGGCTTCTTCTCTTTCACAGTGACTGTAATCACGCATATAAGAGCCAAGCCGTTTCACGTCTGTCTTCTCAACTTCGTGTACCTCTCCATGGGATCTCTAACTCGACTTTGACCCAACAGACGACGACACCTTTCGAGACTTCAGCATGAGCGCAGAGAACGTCGGCAAGTACGGCAAAGCTGCCAGCGATGACGCCGCCAACCCGCCCGACATGGAAGGTACGGTATCCAACGTCGAGGGTAGCTCGGCGGAGACAGGGCAGCTCAAGAGAGAGTTCAAGGAGCGGCATGTCTCCATGATCGCAGTCGCCGGCGCTATCGGGACGGGCCTCATCAT
>WIGN01000455.1:0-27743 GCA_014235955.1 Colletotrichum sojae
AATATGAGGTAGCAGCCGGCCGTGACGCCGGTAACGAAGAAGAGGCCCTGTCGGAGAGGGTGTTGGAAGCGGAGCGGGAGTCCCGGAACGAGTGTCGGGCTGGAGGTGTGCGCGTGGAGGTTATGGAAGAGGAAGAAAAGGACTGGAAGTTTCGGCGTTCACGGTCAGCCGCCAGGAACAGATTGGCTTGCCAGAGATGCGAAGGGGTCGCCACTTACCGACGAACGCGAGCAGCGTCCGAGTGAACACGCTCGACCAGTCAATCGCGATGGCGTACTGGTTCTGGACCAGCACGTCAAGCGTGCCGTGGACCATGGCAAGGCTGACAGTCCACAGCAGCGAATCCATTATCCGGTCCATGAAAGGGGAAAGCAGCGTATCGTCGTCATCCTCGTCCTCCTCATCATCATCCTCCTCGTCGCTCCCATCGTCGCGTTTGGGGCAGTCGATGCGCACGGCGCCCTCGGGTAGGCCCTTCCCCTGGGTCTTGTGCTTGTTCCTCGGATCCTCGTCCGCTTGCTTGAACAGGCCCCTCTCCTGCGCAAGCTGCAGCAGCGTGGCCTCGCTGGGGCCGGATCGGTCGGGCTGGGCCAATGGGATGCTCTTGGGGTCCCTGGGCTTCTTCTCCTTGACCTTTTTTGCCATGTCGTTCGAAGGTTCGATGCTGCGTATATTATATCTTGAGTTTCCTCGTTTCAATCGGCCGAAACTCAATTGGCTGTTTCGGTCTGTCGTCGTCCCATTCGCTGACAAAGACACAGTTGACAGCTCACTGTGTTCAGCGCAACCTACCTAGGTTGGTCCCCGCTGGAGCTCTTCTGAGTACCTAGGTAGGTTCCTCCACCTGGGCTCCAGCTAGGTGCAGTACCTATGTAAGGTACCTACCGCCTAAGAGAATGAGCCGCAGACACCCGTGGACCGCGCTGCAGACCGCCGGTCCAGCGAACCTCGCGGCTACACTGTACCCCCGTCGGTGGCGCGACGTCGCCCGCCAATCACGGCCCGTCGCGCACCCCTCCAACAGAAACTAGCCTCGACAGAACCTTCCACGATCTGTCACCGATTCACCGCCTGCCCTACAGACTAACTAACTATCGTGCGACGCACACCTCGAACACACCGCACACACTTCCAATCGAACGGGACCCAGGATTTGGTGGGAGCACAAAAAACCGCTCACACCGTTCCGAGGTTCTCCTCTCCGTGTGTGTGATCTTAATTCGTCTCGTGATTTTTTTTTTTCTCTTTCCTTTCCTTCTTCGCATCTCCCCAAAAATCCTCAGCCCATCTGTGCCTCGTCTTCCAAACTCCCGTAGCGTTATTGTGAGCCAACACCTACCTACAGTCCTACACACTACCTATCCTATTACCCCACCATTTGGAACCACCCAACCCAGAAAGCTCCGTGCCTATCGTGTTCCTCCGAACTGCCTGTCCGGCCATCGGGATTGTCGCTAACAGCCGATTTTCGACCAGGGGTTTCCGTCCTTTTCCACGGTCACGCGAGTCGGGCCACAAGGTGGTGTCTTGGTCTCCCCCGGTCCCCTCCAGCCTCTATCTCTCCCAACCCGTGATGAGACCGGCGGCATTGAGCTTGCTGTAGTCCTGTAAAAACCCCATCACGAGAGTTCCGTCTTCTTCCTCTGCGCTGCGCAAGACTTGCGGAGACCATACACACACAGGCATCATCCTTCCCGGAAGCCTCGGCCCGCCCACACCGGATCGAACGACTGTGACAACCAGCTCCCCCGTCCCGACCTAAGGAACCTAAGGACGAAAACCCCACTTGGAGAGTAGCTGCCCTATCTCCTGGCTCAACCTACGGGGACCGCAAAGTACACAAATCCGAGAGCGAGAGAGAGAGAGAGAGAGAGAGAGAGAGAGATAACCAACCTCCTCCCCCTCCTCCCCCGAAGAACAAGAAGAAGAGAAACGTTTTGCCGCACGCGCGCGCACGCCCACTAGACAAGTTTTCACGGTCCGCACAAAATGGGCACGACATCGGTCGTCGGGGCCGTCGGGGCCGTCGTCGCGATCGCCGTGCCGGCCTTCTACATGTGCCTGCAGCCCTTCGCGACGGCCCGGCTCCCGTCCCTCGAGAACAAGCGCATCTGCCTCCTGATCGCGCACCCGGACGACGAGGCCATGTTCTTCGCCCCGACCGTCCTCGCCCTCACCCGGCCCGAGACCGGAAACCACGTCAAGATCTTGTGTCTGAGCTCAGGTAGGAGAAAGAAACACCGCAGATTGCTGCTTGCTGCTGAGTGATGGCGGATGAAGCGCATGCGAGCATACGAAGGGGCGCAATGGCTGACGAGAGGGGCAATGACCTAGGCGACGCCGACGGCCTCGGCGAGACTCGCAAGAAGGAGCTGGTCAAGAGCGGCATGAAGCTGGGACTGCGCCAGGAGCATGACGTCTTCGTCATCGACAGCCCGTAAGTGTGCACCGCTCCTCTCCCCAACATCATACCCCCGCTAGGAATTGCCAGCTGAAGATCTCCGCCTTGCGCTCACCCCGCACAACAGCGACTTCCAAGACTCCATGACCAACGTCTGGGACAAGAACAAAATCGCCACCCTGCTCACGCGGGCCTTCGCGCCGCACCACGTCCGCCAGGCCGCCGCCGGCGAGCAGCCCAACGCCAACATCGACATCCTCGTCACCTTCGACTCGACCGGCGTCTCCTCCCACCCGAACCACATCTCGCTCTACCACGGCGCCCGCACCTTCGTCAACGCCCTCTCCGGCGACCCCCGCTGGCGCTCCCCCGTCGACATGTACACCCTCACCTCCGTGTCCTTCCTGCGCAAGTACAGCAGCTTCCTCGACACGCTACCCACCATCTTCTCGTGGGCGACGATTAGCGGGAGCAACCCCCCGAAGCCGGCGAAGCGCGCCAAGCTGGCGAAGCCCGCAAAGCCCGCCAAGCCCGCGAGGGGGGAGGACGAGGACAGCGACGACGACGAAGACGAGGACGAGGACGAGGACGAGGATGAGCAGGAGGAGGAGAAGGGGGAGAAGACCGAGTACCACCCGACCGCCCTGGTCTTCCTCAGCCAGCTCGGCTCCGGCGGCGGCTTCGCGACCGCCTGGCAGGCCATGACGCAGGCCCACAAGAGCCAGATGGTCTGGTTCCGGTACGGCTGGATCACCCTCAGCAGGTACATGGTGATCAACGACCTGCGTCTGCAGACGTTCGACGCCCCCAAGCAGATTGACGCACCCGCCCAGAACGGCGCCACCGATAACAATATCAAGCCCAAGCACCAATAAGAGTATGAAAAAACACGAGCAAGAAAGAGAAGACGAATAAAAGTTTTACAGCAAAGGACGAAAAACCGAGCATATCTCTTCCACGAAGCATGTTACACACGCATCATGAGCAGGCGTTCTGCAGATCTACTCTGGTCAGGATATATATACAGCAAACCCTTTGGTACAAAATTTCGAGCGTTGTAGTCGTAGTTGTAGACTGGGGGGCGGCACTTACCTTGAGATCAAGAGCGCATTGAAATACGAATATCCCTCTTCACAGACGCGCGCCTCATGGCACCCGGCCACCATCCGTGACCAGACTCATACCCCGGCGGTCTCTTCAACACGACTGCTATCACAGAACTAAATGCTTGAAACGCTGTATCTTTCTAGTCAGTTGATATCGACTCCTGGCTATGCGTGTTGTCCCCTGACCACCGGTCTACCAGATTATGCTCTTAATGACATTGCCCTTATTTAATTCCCGACGTTCCGTCCGGCGTCCCACCTCTTCCGAAGGCTCGAGTGGCTCGTCACCAGCCTTAAAGAGCTTCTTCTCCGGTTGACCAAACGTGGCCTCCGTCCGCTTGCGTACGAACCTCTTGGTCCACCGTCGAAGAACAATCGTGCTCTTGTCGTACAGCTGTTCGCCGCTCGGCGTCGTGAGAAACACCTTCGCCATGTTCTCGTCGTCGGCCAGGCCCTCGACGCCGCTGGTGATCTTGACTTCGCTGCCTTCCTGCCCTTCGCCATTGATCTTGACGGTCGTGAACTTGGGCTGACTGAAGTCCCTGACGCGGGTTGTGGTAGGCGCACTTCGTACGACGTTTTGTGTCCATTGGTTCCTCTGAAAGGCACTGGGATCTGTGATTCTCACGGTGCCGCCGCTTGTTTGGTACGTGATCGGATTGGGCATGAAGTCCTTGAACTCTGCGACGAAATCGGAGACAATCACAGAAGCAAACATGTCCGCCTGTCTGTGGGACTTGCTTCCCTTGTGAAGCCAAAGCTTGCACCACAGCTGCATGGTGTACCACGCCGTGTGCTGTTTGGCCTTTGCCCGCAAATAGTTGCCGATAGCTTCTGGCGGGGGCGAGGGAAACATCCTCTCGAAGAGCGCCGTCTCGACTTCTTCGCACGCAAATTCGTACTGCGCGCGACCGCGTCTGATCTCCTTCCAGGCGGCGTCCAGGTTTTCGGCGCTGATCAGGGTTTTGACATACACGTCTCTGTTTCTCATGCTGATCGTCTCGGAACTTAGCTCCGCGTTCATGGCGTCCCATACGGAGATTACGTCGCCCTCCTCAATTGCTCGGTTGGCGTCTCCGAAAGCCTTCCATTCAGTCGATGCCGGTTTCGATGAGGCGATGTACGTCCACTCCAAGAGTGAAGACCATGTTGCGGGGTTGATGGGGACCTGGAACCTTTCCGAGAAGAAAAGAAGCAACTTTTTGGCGAGTAAAACGTGGCCTGAAGCCCCAAAGGCTTGCACGACGGCATCTAGCAGATCTGGCGTGGGCATAAGCAGAGGATCGAGTCTCTGGGGGTCGATGCCGCCAATGATCTCTGCAGCGCGGTGGTCGTCGAGGTTGGTGATCCTGATCCTCCAAATTTGCCACAAGGGCTCGATCATCCGTCGAAAAGAGCTTGCACGCCCGCACGCTATCATATATGCCGAAACCATCTCCGTGTTCAAACTGATGCCATTGTTGAGCATATGCTCCCAGATTCGCTTGACGGGCCGAGGCGAGCTTATGATCCGGTGGATGTCGTGTGTTTCCTGACTTGGGGAACGGCCGTATGATGAATTTTGATTCGCAAAGATGCTCAAACGTATGCTTTCCAGAGGTTTCGTCACTTTTCCATCTTCAAAGATCTTCCTGTAGCCAAAGAGATCTCTTGGACGGGCTCGGAATCTCGCTAGGTCATGCTGCATGTACAGCGGCTCGGTGAGGAATCGAGCCTTCAAGAACTCGGTATAAGCGCGGCCCTCCTTCGATTCCGCGAAATTCTCGTCGGTCTTCCGCTTCATGGCCTCCTTCCATATCTTTTTCACCGATTCGACATCCGAAGTAGCCGCCGCGCACCTTAGAAGGACCAGGTAGTCGGACAAAGTCAGGTTGCGGCCTTGTTGCAGTCGCAAATCAAGAAGGGACCGCACGGTTGCGAAAATGGACTTGTAGGCCTTTCTGATGCCATTCTGATCATCCACGGATGCCACGTAGCTGAACTGCTTCAGGCCAGAGGGCATCTGGAGACCATGAGCCGCATCAACCTGCTCGCCAATCCGTATAGGGTCCATCGACTGAACGAGTTCCGAGAAGGCAGTGGTCGACAAAGTAGCTATGGACCTGACGACATCGTTCGGGTGTTCGTTATTTCTTAATGCGCCTATTTCATCGAGTATCTGCTTCGGGTTTTGCGTCTGGACCGCGGAGAAAAGACTGCCCAAGACGTCGTGGGAGCTAGGAAGCGGCGGTGCGTACGCCTCGGAGAGACTGCTTGAATAGGACCTTTTCGATAGATACGAAGCATTCGCAGAGCTCTGTCGTCGCGAGCGCCCTGGAGGGCCTGCAGTGGGCTGTTGTTGGGAGCATCGCAGTAGTCGCGAAGCCAACGATCGAGACTGGCAGCCACGTGAAGGAGATTGAGGAAGCAATTGTCGGAGGCCATTGGCCTCGACTGGAGGTATCATGGCGCACAGCTGGCGGCCTTTGATCGAATCATCGGCGAGCCAAACTGTCGCAAACGCAGGAAATCAACGCGACGGGATGAAACTGGATAGCGAAGCAGAAGAATACGACGACGCACTGCGGTGCGAACAGGAGAGAAAAGAAAACAACCTGTCGCAAGCGCCTCCCCCTCACGCGAGCCGCCTCCTTCTCCTCTCCCCTCGTCCAAGGTTGCTGCTGCAGCTAAGACCTTACATTGAGGTACCTTTCCCCAACTGCTTGCCTGCCTCTCCCTCCTCCCTCGCTAGGTATTACACAAGGCACCTGCCGATGGCTGCTTTAGGGGCCCTGCTCCCTAGGTGGGTAGCTGCGGTCCAACCGTGCCACCCCTGAACAGGGCGGGAAGCGCTGGGGAAGGACCCAGTGCGGCCCACTTTCCGGCGTTCCGTTGCACGGCTTCTCCAGATGCAGTGGGCTAGCCTTCGCAAAATCACTTTTACCGGTTCCGGGATTCCTGGCCAATGAGATCGAGGCAAGCTCAGAGGCGCAAAATGCACAACTCTGGCGCGCGCCGGACCCACCACTGCTCTCGGCCATCCCAGTTGAGTTGCTGTTGTGTCTGCGTCGATATCCGCCATCATCTATCTGCCCGGCGAATTCATCCTACCCGAAACCCATCGAATTGACGATTACTTGTTGTCACCATGGCGGACGCAGGCGACGAGGCTACCCACGTTCAGGAGCCCCTTGACCTCGTCAAGCTTCTGCTTGATGAGGTGGTTTTCGTCAAGCTCAGAGGCGACCGTGAGCTCAAGGGCCGTCTTCACGTGAGCGGTAGCCATTCCCAGAGGTGCTGAGCGCGAGTTTCTGACCCGCTTCTTTTCTATAGGCATACGACAGCCATTGCAATCTTGTGCTGGGAGAGGTCGAGGAGACCATCTACGTTGTTGACGAGGATGAGGAGGACGAGGAGGTGAAGGTGAGATAACCACTCATATTACACGAGCCATATGTGCTGACCAGACACCACAGACCATCAGTCGCAAGTCGGAAATGCTCTTTGTCAGAGGTATGTTGACATTGGGAGCCCTTGTGTTGGCAACGGGACTGACAGCTTGCAGGCGATAGTGTCGTCCTTATCTCGCCTCAAGGGTCTTCATAGCCCGCAGGGGAGCACCTACGAATGACATGCCGAAGTTCACATCACCTCGGCTGGACCTAAGGTGCATAATCTTTAGACGACCTTACGGATCCAAGCCGTCTTTTGGATTGCCCGTCGAGATACCAACACGTCCTCTCGCCGACGCCGTCGCCGCGGCACTGCCTGCCACGCGCTCATTGAACACGACGTCGACCTGGGATCCCAAATGGTTCATCGGCAATGGTTTGCGCCGTCAAGCCTTAAGGCAAGGCGCATTGTCTCGGATGGGGCCTCGCGCGTCAACTGGACGTTCAGAGGCGTTGTTGGAATGTGGCTAGGCGCGCTACTTGAAGGAAGGCCAAAGAGTTTATTTGCGAGATAGAGAAGACTCTGTCAGTTGAGCGAACCTGAATCTCACTTTGGCGATTTCTTAATCGAGCTCCTATGCTACCTTGACAGTCACAAGCTACCTACTGTGCCCATATCGTGTTGTTGTGGCGCATTGCGACTGCGTCACAACCCAGTCTTGCCGCCAAATCGTGTGGAAGGCAAACCGCCATTCTAAAGGCTCTCAGGGCATTATCGACCCATCCAGTGAGTCACTCCGAGTCCCTCCCTTCCGGCTACCTAAGCTTAAGCGCGGCCAATGTCGAATCCTCGCCCACTGGGATTGCGGGGCTTAAGGCTGAGCCTGGCAAACACGGTTTACCAGCAATGCAATGCATCAGAGTTCACTACAGCCAAAGTCTGGGGCTCCGCAGTGTGCGTCAACGGGGTGGACATCGTGGCCCGTGCAAGAGCTCTTATCGATAAGACCCACTGAGTCACTCAGACGAAGATACCGCCGCTTTACACTCCGGCATGAAGGACGCGGGACTTCGAGGGGTCATACACTTCAGTTGAGCATTGGATTCTGAAATAAGATATCAAAATTTTTGGAAAACGATGCAGTCAGATGCTTTTGGTTCGAGCATCAAGCCGGATAGGTGCCTAGTCAGGTTAGTTGTTACCACTAGGTACGCTACTACCAAGGTGTCGGAGGGACATTAGCTAGGTAGGTACGGATAGTGCACCTGGAAGCCGAGACACTGGATAAAGCAGCGGGGTATTTGGTCACCCCTGTGGGGCGAGGCCGTTGCGGCCTCCCATTGATTGTCACTGTGCCTTAGACTTCGCCGCCTCGAGTCAATGTATGACTCTTTTCCCCGACGCATCTCCAAGACTTTCACCTCAGCTACCTAGGTATAAATCATCGCTATTCTGTTATCGCAAGCGCCAGTCGTTCTTTCCTCCAGCAGATACCGACTTCGAAGACCGCGGCTACCTGGGACGCATCAATGATTCTGAGGATACGAGCGTAAACACGCCTTCAATCACCCCACCATGGCGAGCAAGAACATAAAATCACTACCGCATGAGAAGCGGAAGGGCGAAGCCGTATGCCACGACTCCTGCGCTTTTCATTCGTCATTACTCACAGAATCAATGTCCAGGCCCTCAGTGACTTTGCCGAGTACGTCGAGCAGCAGCAAGCCCTGCGATACCCGAGTTCAAAGCCGACCGACACCTCCAAGACGACCGCCGCACCCGAGCACCAGCATACTGAGCTGGACGAGCTCTTTGACAACCTAGATCTCGCAGACGCTACTCCTAGTGCTCGAATACAAGACCTGCTGCTGGGAACTGATGATGAGACATTGGAGAGGCTACAGGACCTCATTCGCGACAGGATAGCCGAGGGTCACGGCGAGACTGTCTTCGAACTTGGATTTGAGAACAATGGCGACTCTATGGGTCTTTCGCTGGAGCAGTGGAACACTGCCTCTGCTCGGGTGCAGGAAGCGGCCAAGAAGGTACGAGCTGACTGCCAGTTGCTCATCTCGAAGAACGTCGAGGCTCCCAGGGCGAAGGCCGGCAAAGACAGCCATTGCAGCGGCAAAATCATGATCCGTCAGTCTCCGGCGACAGTCGAGGATGTCATTGAGACGAGGATAGCTGTTGTCGGCAATGGTACATATCCCATACGTAGATTGCGGTTCGTGGAAACTGTCAACTAATATCTTCCAGTCGACGCCGGAAAAAGTTCATTACTAGGAGTCCTGGTCAAGGGCGACCTCGACGACGGAAGAGGAAAGGCAAGAGTGAATCTCTTCCGACACAAGCACGAAATCGAGTCGGGGCGAACCAGCTCGGTTGGCATGGAGATCCTGGGCTTCGACACGGCCGGAGAAGTTGTCACCTCGGACACCCCGGGGCGTACGTTGCGACAGTCCACCTCTTGTATCATTTCACTAATATCTTATAGGGAAGCTGTCGTGGGAGGAAATTGGAAAACGCAGCGCCAAAGTTATTACCTTCACCGACTTGGCAGGCCACGAGAAGTACCTGCGCACGACGGTCTTCGGCCTGCTTTCGAGCAGTCCTAACTACTGCCTGCTCATGGTGGCGGCCAACAACGGCCTTATCGGAATGAGTAAAGAGCATCTGGGTATCGCGTTGGCGCTGAACGTTCCGGTCATGGTGGTCATCACCAAGATTGACATTTGCCCGCCTCAGATTCTTGAGCAGACCATCAGCCAGATCACCAAAATTCTGAAAAGCCCGGGTGCTCGCAAGATTCCTATCTTCATCAAGGACCGCGAAGAGTGCATCAACACGGCCACTCAGTTTGTCAGCCAAAGGATATGCCCGGTCTTTCAGGTCTCCAACGTCACTGGCGAGAACCTTGACTTGGTGCGGACGTTCCTCAACATCCTTCCCCACCACGGACGATACGACTCCGACGCCTCTTTCGAATTCCATGTCAACGACACGTTTTCCGTCCCTTTCGTGGGTACGGTTGTCTCGGGCATTATCAAGTCTGGGATTATCCACGCGGGAGACAGCGTTCTCATCGGACCGGACTCGCTAGGACAGTTCACTACGACCAGCATTCGCTCGATCGAGCGCAAGCGTCTGGGTGTTCCTGCTGCGTCCGCCGGCCAGTCTGCCTCTTTTGCCTTGAAGAAAGTCCGTCGCAAGGACCTGCGAAAGGGAATGGTTGTGTTGCCGAAAGTGGAAGGCCAGCCGCCGCCGAAAGTGTTCAGGGAATTCATCGCAGAAGGTATGTTGAGAAGCAACGTCGCTCTCGCCTTGTGACTACCTTGGCCGTTCCCCCCATACCACTTCGATTCCTCCAGCAGGCAACGCCCATGTTTACGTTGCTACCTGAAAGTTGAAGCACAAGCTGACACAGATACCTAGTTCTCATCCTGTCTCACGCGACCACCATCAAGACCAAGTACCAGGCCATGCTGCACGTTGGACCAGTCTCGCAGACCTGTGCGATAATCGACGTCGACCGACCGTACATCCGGACTGGTGACAGGGCCACTGTCGCATTCCGGTTTGTTCAGCGCCCGGAATACCTCGCCCCTGGCGACAGGTTACTATTCCGCGAGGGCAGAACCAAGGGACTTGGTATTGTCAAGTCAGTTGGCTATGACCCGAGCAAGCCGCTATATCCCCACAGGGACGGGCAGAGCGAAGGCGACGGGACCGCCGCCAGCAATGACGAAAGCAAGGCCAACAGCCACGGAGTCAGTGTCGGGGCCTGAGAGTCTTGAATCAGCCGTGCCATTCCGGGCCAAAGCACGCCATGGAAAGGAAGCTGCGGGGACCACGATCGCTGACATTATTTGAGGGGTCGTAAGGCAAGTGTAGGATTTGACAGGAGCGTTCTTTTCTTCCTCTCTTTTTCTCATCTCGGGATGCGCATGGGGGTTCAGCGATACCAGGCAGTGTATTTACCTGTTTAGGAGGCGCTTCATAGGTGCCTCGCACAATCATTCAGATACTGTTGACTACGGATGAGCTGTACATGATGCTAGACCAAGTGCAATACGTGCTCACCGAGCCGACCTTAGAGGGGGCAACTCGCCGCCATGGTCCTCGGAAGTGCAATCAACGCGACCTCCCACCTCCCCCTCCACCGCCTCTCCAAAAACTCGCAGATGGCCCTCGTCTCCAGCACCGCCCGCCTCCACATCCACCAGAACCGCCTGTCACAGACCCGCGCATGCCAGTACGCCAGCATCAGCATCGCCCTCTCGTCCCTCCGCTCCAGCAGCCTCCTGAAGCGCGGGTCGAGCCTGGTGATGAAGCCCAGGAACGGGACCACGGCCTCCCGCGTGCTCGGCCCCGTGGGGACGCCCCAGCACGAAGCCAGCGCCTCCGCGGCGGTCCAGTAGGGGTTCTCCTCGGGAGGCGTCTCGCGCAGGTCATACAGCTCGACGAAGCCATCTGGGAGGTGAGTTTCCAAATACGCTATCCGCTCCCCGCCCTCGGCTGCGGGCGGCGTCCCCGGCGCCATGAACCGCGCATACAAATCATCAGCCACGTCGCGGAACGCACCGCCAACCCTCCTGGGATCCGTGAGCTTCCAAACCTGCTTCTTCCCGTCGCTGAGCTTCATCCAGTCGAGGTCGGAGGGCGACTCCGGGCGCAGGGGCCAGGACTCCGCAGGCGAGCCGGCGACGTTGGCGAAGGACGACACCCCGACGAGGGCCGCGGCGACCCAGAGCGCGTCCCGCTCGGAGGGCGCCACGGGGCGGGAGAGCTTGCGGTGCAGCATCGAGACGCCGCGGTACCAGTGGTACGCGAACGCCGCGTTGGAGGAAGGGGGACAGGAGAGGTTGGTGGATGTGTCGTGGAGATGCGTTGTGGCGAGGATTATGTGCACTAGGAACGGGTGCTTTGTCATGGTCAGATACATCTTGAATTGGAAAGGATAAGAAAACTTACGGAAAGTGCTAGGGGAAGGGTCTTTTTTTCGTATACGTCCCTACCCGCCGGCGTACCGAGGGTCAAGACAGTCCGCTTCTGGAACCGCTCCAGCAGCCGGACGTCGGCAGGCGTAAGCTGATACGCCGCGTCGGAGCTTTCGATAGACCCGGCATACGGCAGCGGCGGTGACAGATAGGGGTGCGGACATGGTGACGACGGTGTAGTCCTGGTGGTCAGGTCGACCTTGAAGCCCACCTCGACGGAGAGGGCCGCGTCCGATGCGGGGCCGTAGGAGCACGTCACGCCGTAGGCTGTGCATTTCCCGCATCGGGGTTTAGTCTCGTCGCACTGGGGGAGCTGGTTAGTCTCTCCGATGGGGTGGGATGATTCCTGACGAGAGATTGGAGGGTGAGATGTAAGGTACCTTGACCCTGCGCAGCTTGCAGTTCCCGCATCCGCGCCGGGACTTCCTGTGAGCCCTGCGCTTCCGGGCGTCGTTGTCTTGTGTAGAGGAGGGTGGTGCCATTGCAGGTTTGATTCGGATTACCTCGCCGGCGACGTATAGATGTCCTGGGTTTGTAAAACTGAACCTGTTCATCTAGCGTATGAGCCTGGGCTGCATCGACAACTAACAGGAAGCTTTTCATCGCCTCATATCAAGTACGAGAGGAGGGAAAGATGGACAGTCAAAGACGATTCCAGCCACTTCATCCCGCCAACCGGCGATAATCTCTGCCCCCACCCGGGTCCTAGGACCCCGGTGCCCACCCCTCGATCTTCCCGAGCCGCCGCCGTCACCGGGGTTGTGATTGGGTCCCGGGGTTTACGGTCTAACCTCCGTTCGTATCTGACCAGATCCCACGCTAAGCCCCGTTGCGCACGAGGTTTATCTCCGTCGAGAAGCATTCCCATCTCCTCTCACGACGACAATTGGTGGTTTTCTATTTCTACACCTTATTCCTTCAGACATTCGAGTTAGTTGATGACCGTCGTGGACGTGATTCCGAAGAACACGGCATAGCACTACCGCCTCCATCCCACAGTGGAGGAACATAAGGATCCGCGACAGGTGCCCACCCTCCTGAGACTAGCTGCCAATGTGAAGGCAGCGGCCACGACGACTTCACAGCCAGGCAGATCTAGGTTGCACGGAAAGCTCACATATTGCCCAAAACGGCTTGTGAATCTCTAGATCCTAAAATGTAGGAGCGTGGAGGCGAAGGTGTGAAAAAGCCTACGAGACCGCACGCAAGCCCAGTGTGACCGACACAACGAGAGCACGTACGATGTGTACAAGTTGTCACAGCTGGAGGATATCGTCATCCTGGCCGTTTCGGCGGCAGCAAAACCCGGCCCAGCATCATCGTTTCTTTGAGGTCTTAGCAGGAAAGACCCGGCAGCGGACATCTAAACAAGCACCCGTCCGTTTCGTCCTGCACTACCTACCAAATGTACTTCTCTATCCGTCCCTGTATCCATCGTGTCCGCCACCCGAATACCGCAGAGACACCGCCGGACGCCAAAACGGAGAATGATAATGAAGCTCGTTCAACCACGACATCGAATGACGGACTTGGGGATTCTGTCGTCCCTGCCACCATCGCATTCTCCTTGCGGCATTAGACAATCACCAAAGCGACACGCCAAACTGGACGGACTGCTGCTGTGGTTCTCAAAACCATATAAGCCCGGGTGTGGTTTATATACTACCGTGCTCTCTTCCTCGAGTTCTTCGAGATAACCTCAAACTGAAAGAAGGAAGGACAGCAACCCCATCTATCCCTCCTCAAATATCCCACCCGCGCCCACGACACATCCCAACCCTCCCAAAAAGAACACCCAAAACAACGCCCCCTCTTGGCTAACGTCCCAAGGCCCCATCTCCCCTCCCAACTCAGCCTTGACAAAGTCCAGACCCTTCTCCTCAGGACCCAATCGCCATGGCGCAGGCACACACAGACCTCCTCACCCTTCCCCTCCGCGTCGCATGAGCCGCAGACCTCGGAGTGCGGCTGTTGAGCCAGTTAGAATGAGCGAAGAGTCGAGGCCGGGAGTGGTTCATGCGGGAGGCGAATGGTCCGGGGGTGTCCCCTCTCGGGTTCAGGGACGCCCGGGCCGGGAGCGGGAAGGGGGGGGGGGACCCTTGTCCCTGGAGGGCCTGGCGTCATGCGGCGGAACAGAGGGTGGCCTTGATTTTGGAGGTGACGACAGTCATGGCCGGGAAATAGTGCTCGTAAAGTGCATGATTTGATAGAGACATATTAGTCGTTCAACTATGGCTATGGTTGGTGTCGTAGGTTGCTTCGTCTATGTGTGTCCGAGCAACGCGGTGTGGTATCTAGTGTACAGAGTCCTAATGAGAGTAGGTATCTTGCGTGCCATGTCCTGTGGAAGATCATAATCCACTTCATCCATTGCGCCGCTGCCTCCCAGCGGCTGTTCATCTCCTTTCCTCTGGCGGGAGGAATTACCTGACGCCCATGTCATGCAAACAAAAGAAACGATATTGTTACATATTAGCTGTTAATCGATGTGCATCTCGAAAAAGGCTGCTTTCCTCCTCTTTTTGGAACTCTCCCCTCAAATCTCGTCTCTTCGTCTTCACGAGGGTTCTCTCCGACTCTGGCGTAATTTTCTGTTGATAGCAGGCGACGGCAAAGGTGCAGGACCAAGCCGATAATTAATGGCGCATGAAAAGACTCTTCCGTCGCCGACTCGATCTATGCCGTAATTGCGAGAATGGATGCCCATAGGAGGCACAAGACGTACACCACCCCCCTCGATGCCTTGAAGCTCTCCGTCGAATCACCGCTCATAAGCAATGCGTCCAGGGGGTTAACCTCGGGCTTCTTGGTCTCGGCCGACGTACTCTGCGGAGCTGCATCGCTAGTGGCCGTAGAAGTGACGACTGTCGTGGGCGGGGCGGGCAGCGGTGGCAGTGGAGGCGGCAGTTGCGAAACTGGCGGTGGCGGTGCCGCAGTACTTGAGGGAGGATTGGCGGGAGGCGGGCTCGATGGTGGGATCACCACCGACGTTGTTGCTGGCACAGGGATGGTTTGGGCGGTGGTTGTCGCTGGCGGCGGCGGCGGCGGTGGTGGTGGGATGACGGCCGTCGACGAAGGCTGCACTATCGAAGTCGGGCTCGGCTGGACAGGTGGTGCTGCTGATGTCGGCCGAGCTGTGCTAGGACACAGAAGGTTGATGAGGTTTCCCGCCAGGGCTTGGCCGAGGAGCGTGTTCGTCTGCACCTGAACGGCCTCGCAGGCGTCCTGGAGGTTGGTCTGCATGCGTGACAAGCCGCGCCTGCAAGAGTTGGAGCAATTCGAGCCTTCTTTGAAATCGTTCGCGGTACATCCTGCGATTGGGTTGTTGTAGGCCAACAAGCAGCCCAGAGGCACGGACAGCTGGGTGATGAGTTGGAAGTTGGAAAGGCTCAGCGAGGTGTCGCCGATGCTGATGATGGTGGCGGCCGAGGATGCGGATGCAAGGAACAGGAGCTGAACCAAGCGCTGGTGAGGGCGCCGAAGTTTTGCCTCTGCCATCTCGGCCGTGTGGTGGTTTGTCGTCGAGCGTAAATCGCAAGGTTGCTCAGGCGAGCTCGCCTTCGGTAGGATTTGGCGTTGGCGTGATGTCTTACAAGGCTGGTCGGGTCTTCAAATATCGTTGTCGAGGATCGTTGAGAGGTAAACAGACTGTTTTAGTCGCAAGGTTGATGGTGGAAAAAGCACCAACGACGCGGCCAGGAATATGGTGGTTTGTATCAGAGCTGACAGACCAGGATGCGGCCGACTGGGAGGCGCTTGGGTTGCGCTTGGGTTTTGGGGCTCGAAGTGACAGCAGCGTGGCAGCTCCAGGGCGGGAGGGCGAGCTCAAGAGTCAAGACACCAGGGCCGAAACGTCTCGCGTGTCAGCGAGAACTGGTTGACTGGGAATGACGGTACGATCGGCTGGGTGAACCACGGTCAATGCGGGACCAGGGTCCGTAAAGCAGGGTCGCCCAACCAGACAGCTGGGTAAAAGAGTGGAAAGGGCTGAGAACCAGTGATGATGACAGAGAATCGGTCGTGGATTGGAAGAGCGGACAGCCTTTTTGGAGGGAAGGCCGGATATTCGGCCTGGAGACGAGAAGGGATGAGGGCTGAGGTTGCCGATCGTGACGGGTACCGAGGGATCAGCAGTTGCGACGAACTTGGGGAGAGTTCACGGGCAACGACACCCAAAATCCCGACGGAACCCAAAGTGAGAGGGCGGTTCGTCTTTTAGTGCTCTCCGTCTCGCGTGCAAACGATGGTAAGACCAGACGGGTCGCGTTTGTCCGAAAGTCTGTCCTTGTCCTGGTCCTGGCTGGCAGCTGAGATGATCCCAAAGCCTCGACGATACGATGCGATGTGCGGTGGCACCAACGGGCAGATGCGTTTTGTGTGCCGGCCGTCGGTCCGGCGGAGGCGGACAAGCCGAAGAACAGAGACCTGCTCTAAGCAAAGAGAGAAGAAGGGAGAGAGGCAGGGAGAGTGCGATCAAACACTGCTGATCCGAAGAGGAGGTGGTGAAACGGGAGGATGCCGTCCGCTGCTCAATGACACATACGTAGACGCGGGCGACGCGCGCGCACACACACACACACACACAAAAACCCAAACGGCGATGCTGTGGCCGCTTCTGGTTCTTCTGGTTTGAAGCTTGTCGGTATGACACGAAAGTCGAGTGGACGGGGGTTGGAAGGGAACGCAAGAGCTGCGGGTGGCCTTGGACGAGTTAGTTATAAGACAGACAAACATGGAGAAGCATCCGCAGTCGCCGCAGTCGCGCCCTTTCCCGCGAAGATCTCAATCAAAGGGAGGGCCCTTTTGGCCCTTTCTCGCGGCCAGCGGCAGGTCATGTCCAGGCCAAGGCCAGGTCGACAGTGAATCTCCTGCAGATGGCGCTATTCGCGTCGCTCCTCGGTGCAAACGACCATCTCGCCATTTGACAGGCTACCTGCCTTTCGCGCCACTAAAACGAACAGGCAGGAGCGAAAGCGATCGCAGCACCTGCGCAGCCAGTCGGAGCCGGTCGCTGGGCCTATTGCGAGGCCAAGCTGGAATTGTATCTCGGTCGACCCGGCCGGGGATGACGATGGTTGGCGGTGGATGCAGAAGAGGACGAACGGGAAGGAGGACGGGGGAGAAAACGAAACACTTTTGGCGTTTGAGGTGCCCGTGCAGCTGCCCCTATGTGGGTCTGTGATTGGTAGACGTCGTACAGGGGAAGGTGCCGCCTGCAGTACAGCGGGCCGAACAGCTGAGTAGCACCTGAGCCAACCTCCAACCTACCGCCTGCCTTCCCGGCCTTTACCACGTAGGTAGGTTCCAACCGAGGTACATAACACCAGCAGAGGCAGAGCAAGGTACATTACACCTCAATGCCAACTTAGGAATTCATCTGGGCGGCCGCCGCGGAGAAGACATACCTCTTCATTGTAGGTGGTGAACGGCTACGACAAGAAAAGGCGCCAGAAGATGATCCTCGACCAAGCCAAAGGACTTAGTCCAAGAACGTAGGTACATGACACCTCACCGTACGGGTACGCGGGTACGTGGTACAGCTGGAAAATACCTAAGAGAGCTCATCCAGGCACCTACCTGCCTTGGGTGTTCTCCTGCTGAGGCGGGTGGTTCCTGCCCGCGCTCTGCGGCCGTGGCAGCTCAAACCCGCACAGACGCTTCGGTAGCGCCCGGGCTGGACCCCTCCCCTCCCGCCTTATTGGTGTGCCCCTGCAGTTGGGTGCCTGGCCTGAACCTTCACCTTCTTCACGAACTCTCTTGACGACGCGTTGAGGCGCCATTGTGCCGCTACTCGTAGAAATAGCCAGCCGGAGGAATGGTGAGAATCAATACCGCACACTGGTGGCGGAGCCGGAGCCGGACCTAGTGATCTCCCGGGGACCAACAGCGGCCGGGCCCGCTCAAACCCCCGTGCCGATCGTCCTCACCCGAAGTGGACATGCAGTGACCCCGAAAGCTATCGTCTTTCAGGCGCCCAGCCATCGGCCAAAGCATCTTAGCATTCAAAAGAACGGCATGCCAAGGTAAGTTGGAAAGGTCTCGATCCTCTTCTGGGGCTGCCCGAGGAACGTACCCGCCCTGGATACTCGGCGACGGGGCCCTCGATAGGGGCCCCAAGTTAACGATGGCTGCGCGCTCGATGGCTTGGGTCGCGAAGGCTTAATAGAGTTTCCGAAGATCTCGGTGGCTTTGGCCGCCTCGAGTGTGATTCGCTGAGTCCCGCCGTGGTCGACAAGTCATGACTCCGGTGTGCCGCCGTAGAGAGCCTGAAAAGGGGAAGCAGCCGGTTATCCGCCAGCAAGCGCAACAAACCAATCGAACGGGCGTCCTGCTTCTGTCAACGTGCCATCGCGTTAGTATCTCGCAGTGAGCCGTACCTGTGCACCAGAGCCTGAGATTCAAGACTGCCCTGCGGGCCAACCTCCGTTGTATGGTAGTCATCGCTACCGTCTCCCGGCGTCGGATTCAGTGTATCAATCGAGTGACGGAAGGTAAGCAGGGAAGAACTACAACCACGGAGATGATGTCTTGACTGTCCCTCCGCCCGGTGGCAGAGTTCCCGTGCCAGCACCGACGCCACACTTGCATGACCGTACTTGTCACCGGCGATCTGAACACGGCCTCGTCCTTTGGTGCGTGGTCGAGGAGCGAAGGTTGAGGTCGTTCAAAAGGGGGAGGCCCAAAAAGCTTTATATGTGTTGACTACTCTAACTCGCTGGCACTAATTTCGCCAGTATCCACGTCACCGGCACTCAACTTCTGTGCTAATACTAATGCTCCCCCTACACTCCAAAACTGTCCCCCATCATCCTTGCCGTCCCTCATCCTCCCCGTGGTATTCACGAAACATTCCGAATAATCTCGCGCGGAGCCAACACCCGACACCCGGAACACGGCCCCAGATGCCCGCATCTGCAAGAACCGCAGGCCATTC
The DNA here is from genome assembly GCA_014235955.1 of Colletotrichum sojae. Taxonomy (NCBI): domain Eukaryota; kingdom Fungi; phylum Ascomycota; class Sordariomycetes; order Glomerellales; family Glomerellaceae; genus Colletotrichum; species Colletotrichum sojae. The sequence goes on from WIGN01000455.1 coordinate 18,814, forward strand.
CGTTGCGGTGGTGGCACCGGCAACACACCCAGACCGAGCTCCGTCTCTGCCGGTCGTTCGTTGTAAACCGCCCGAAAACCTCGAGAGAGGTCTCGATGAAGTTCGAGTCCTTCATGTCGTAAGTTGTCGTTGGCCAGCTGATAGAGCGTGATTGCCCGAGTTTGAAATCTGTGGGAGGTGTTCTTGATGCCCTGACTTGGCGGTATGTTTTGGGAATGAGAAGGGAAGATGGACAGCCCCTATCAGGGTCTCCTTGGACCAGCTACTGCTCTGAGTTGCAGTGGAAAACGAGATTTGGTGGGCTGTGAGAGTATCCTTGAAGCAGCTGTTGGTGTGAGTTGCAATAGAACAAGAGTTGCGACGGAATATCAATAACTCTAGCATGAGTTGTGACGGAATATCAGGGAGAGTTTTTTCAATGACGACGGAATATCAGGGGCTCTTTTATATGACCTGCGATGGAAGCTGACGACTCACTTCGCGACGAGAAATGCACCGATTCAGTGCTCAGCCAGAGGTAAGAAGGGCAGTGAATAGCAGCCCACAACGGGACGAAGTAGTGAATCGTCTGTTGTTTGTCACTTGGACAATTCATTGGACAGATGGCTGATGGTCATGAATAAGGTCACAAGGGAGTAAGCAAACATCTGACAGACCACTTTCAACTGATTCAGTATGGAATACGCTCATAAAGGGAGCCAAATGCTCTTTTGTTGCTACTGATTAAGGGGCTCCCCATCACAGAAGCCACAGTGATGAAAGGAAGGTCCTCAGGGTTGACTACCGCTTATATAACGACCTTGGCATAGAATTTGAAGACCATCCTACGTACGACAACAACTACCCTATCCCAGCAGACACACTAAGTAATCTTTCGAAATTTCAGCAATATACACATCATATCCGAGCTCTCGGGGCCACCACGCCGACATCGTCGTATCCAACATCGGCAACATGAGAGGCTTTCCCCTGGAACCGCAGTATCCCAGGCGACCCAGGCGAATCCAAGTCTCTAAACGAAGGTCAGGATCACGAACGAAGCTCCCCAGTACTCCACAGCCACATTCGGTGAAGGGCAGATAGACAGGGTCTCTCGTCGGTGCCGGCTGGGGAGTAGATCGGCCGTGGAAACATTCGCGTTGGAAGCAGACTCAGCTAAACCGTGGTTCGCGATCTTGTTAATGAGAACCCCGGAGCTTGGCTATTACTCTCGCCATGGTCGTGGTGGCGCGGAATTCATCTTGCAGATTCCAGGTTGCCCAAGGAGCCGATTCTGCGACGGTAGGCTCGACTCTATTACGAAACAGTAACCGTGTTACTTGGAAAGATCCAAGGCTACCAGCTACTGCGTTGGAGGCAGACGTCCGCCAGCTCCCATCCATCTTTGCTGTCGCCCTCCTGATCCCGATATGGATAGGGTGACGGTGCCGACAACGAGACTTGGTCTTACTGCCACCAACAAATCTTGAGGGCACATGAGGCGTCCGTTGACTTCGTTGTATGACCTCAGCGTTCGAAAACGACAGAGAAGCCACATGCAAGTCCAAAGACAAATCTCAACTAGACTTGTCCTTCTAGACTCACCGGGTTCCTTACTCTCCGTCCTACCGGACAGCCTAGCCACCTCCTTTAAACTATCCGTTAGTCAAAACGGCACGAAATGGCCAAAAAAAAAAAAAAAAAACAATCATGTGCTACTCATGCGCCGAAAGAGCGAAAAACATGCGCCGAGGGGGAATCGAACCCCCGGCTCCCCGACGCTGCTGGATGGCAACGGAGAATTTTACCACTAAACCATCGGCGCGTTTTATGATCGAGTCTCTGATGTGAGTGCCGGAGTGTGCTGCAGCCGAGATTATGTGCGTCGAGCCACTGCTTGTGGGCCGAAGTGGATGAGGGCTTCTTGGGGTCGCCAGTGCGCGGTCCGAGGCTCCGCGGGTGCCACGATCGAATCCACTCGGCGGTGTGGACCCAAGGACGCGAAGGGAAGGTGGAAAAGTCGGAAGAAAGTCACGGTCTGGATGCGAGAAAGTGCACAGTCAGCTCCTCGGGTTGCGGAGTCATGCAGGCAGGTAGCCATCGGCGGCATATGCGGAACATGGCCGAGTCGTGGGCGTGTAGTCGGGGCCGTAGATCAGTGGCGCCCAAAGGGTGCGCTCGATGCTGTGGAGCCGGTTGTGGTGAGTGGTGACACAACCGAAGAAATCCACGTTTGAAGAGTCGGACAAGTATCAAAGCGCAGACACACGAGAAGTCGTCAGCAGAAGTCCCTGCATGCGAGGTATGACGAGGACTAATTACAAGTTCTTTCCGCTCATGTGCTGCATCAATGGTGGACACCGATCCTCCTGTGGTCGTTGCGGTAGACGTTGCTGCTTGGAGAAATACGTCAGGCGGCCAAATGAGGACATGTCGAGATGCGGGTGGGCATGGAGGTTTCCTGGGGCTCGTCCAGCAGAGCGGAAGAGAGACAATGGAGTAGAGCTCGGGGAAACTGGAGAATATCAGCAGGTCGAGGGGAAAAGATTGGCAAGTCTAGCGACGCGCGGGATGCCCACGATATGCGGCGTGACGAGTAGATCCAGCGGTGGTCGTTGAGTTAGGCTCTTGGCTCTGCGGCGTGGGCGAATGAAGGCGAGCCGATTGGTGACGTAGCAGCGCGGGTGAGTGCGCTAGAGCAGAGGGAGGGGTGCGCAAGCAGGGAACTTTTAAAAGGTGGATTGGACGGACGACGCAGGTAATGTAAACGGCCGGGGTTGTGCAGAGCGCAGAGAATGGCCGCGGAGGAGACGCGGATTGCGTGGTATCGTGGTCGTGCTCGGTGGATGGCGAGGATGGGACGTTCGGACCAAGCGATGCGGTGCGAGGCACGTAAAGGTGAGACGATGGGAAGATAATAACCGACCCTGTGAACTCAACTACCTACCTAGGTAGACCTAGGTAGGTAGCTGGGTGGTCGAGGTACCTTCCCAAGTGTACTACCGTAACGGCTAGAGGGCAGAAAACAGAGCTGGGTGTTGGGTGAGGTAGGTGCCCGAGATAGGTGGGTAGCGCCTACCACAGATGAGAGCGGTATGAGGTACGTATTCGTGTGTGGCCGTGAGAAAGAGAGACGGGATGGAGATCAGCGGCGGAAGGCGGCGGGGAGGGGGGAGCGGAAGGTGGTGGTGGGCTTCGACGGGACTCCAGGTGAACCTCGAACCGTAAACGAGCCCAATATGAGGAGAGCCCGACAACGCATGGGTGAACAATCAATTGAGTGCAGCCACGCCGGGAGAGTCCTGGCAGCCCCGGCGACCGCGGTGTTTCACTCTGTTTGCTGCGATATTTGTTGAGAAATCCTGGTCGGGCGGGCTTGGAGGATGATGGTCGTATCGACTTTGCACGTTGACTGCCCCGTGGTAGGTAGGTAGTGCTCAGGCTGAGGGGAGCGCGCTGCCAAGGTGTTGAATTTTTTCTTGACCCCGTACTTTGCAACAAAACATACCCAGCGACTCCGACCAACGGCGGAGCAGGGAAAGGGAAAGAAAAAAATCATCAGGAGGAATAACATGGAGATAAGAGAGAGGTAACAAGGATCTCTGGACTGAGGCACCCGCAAACGCGGCGGGACCGTGCTATGAAGTACCGCGGAAGTACTTCCCTCGCTGCTGCCCAGGTGGAAGGTGGTACGTACCGTATACAGCGGCAGCACTGCCTTCATGGCCCGGAGGACCTCACACCACCTACACCTGAACAACACCACTCAATGCCAGACGTTTCGAGAATTTTCAACCGCAACGCAAAGGCTTCCAACTCGACGCTTTCCCATCTCTCACAGAATCTCAGAAGAGAAAACAAAATACTGCATCCCCTCAATCAGCATGACTCAAGCTTCGACTCATCCACCTTGGTCGCAGCCAGAAAAAGTGGAGGGGTGACGCCGCGCATTCTGGGCGCCGAGACTGCGACTGGAGTCGGCGATCTCGCGAATTGGCTTGGCCAGCAACGCCGAGGCACACATCGCGGCGCCAATGCTTGGAGAGACCCAATCTTGCCAATCGACGCTGCACAAACTCGCCCAGAGCTGCGAGACCCTTCTCCAGCGTCCTCGGGTCAAGCTTTTGCCAACTCTGTGTCAAGACTCCAAGACCGCACCGCAGGATGAATAGACTAATACCGACAGGACCCTGACATGACAGATGCGAAGTGTCACCGATCAGATCTGCGACCAAAATCCGGGGTTTTCTTGGACCATATCCATCGAAAAGTTCCCGGTGTGCCCAGATGCAATTGCGCTGCGCCATCAGGAGCCTAAAGTCAGCCCTCCAGCATCACGGAAAAGGCGGCCCAGATGTCGCTGGACTCGGCCATGGCGTGCCCCTTGGACCAAAAACAACCCTGCAACTGCGACTGCGACTTTTTTTGCTCCTCTCCCTGTGCGACTGCAGAGATTATTACCGCCTCGCCGGGGGATTACGACACCGCGCGGCCACTCATGGGAGAAAAGTCGGTCGCATCGGGCTCATCCTTGCTTTGAGCCGCTTGGCGGACATGGGGCCGCCCATCTCACCACCCGGAACCGAGCAACGCTTTTCGGGGAGCCTTCGTCGTCGGCCTTCGACCGCACCGCACCGACCCCCTTCGTGCTCTCCCTAATTGTTTTTTCTTTCTTTCTTTCTGTGTTGTTGTTCTGGAATCGAGACACGAGGGATCTGGCCCGTTGCGGTGGAACGCCAAAAGACAGCTTGTCTCACGCACCACTCTCGGTGTTCATCGCACTTGGCGGTGCCTTACCTTAACCGCGACTTAAGCTGGATCACCGCTAGCGCGAACCGGTATGGCTCGGCCGCCCTGGATAGATTCGTCCGTCGTTTCTGCGTACCTACCTAAGTACAGAGTCTTATATTTGTACAGGTCCTTAGGTGTCTCAAGGAAAGACCTAGGTATCTGATAATTATCCGTACCCTCCAAGTGAAGCAGGCGCAGTGCACACATGTGAGATGCCCAACAGACCAAGTCCCGGGGTTTCCTGTCGGTACCCCCGAGGTACCACGTCAGCACATCCTGCGCCTCCCAAACAGGCTCTGGGAACTCTGGGAAGACATGCAGAGGAAGGAGCAAAAAACACATTCGCCCCTCCCCTTCGAACGCCCACTTCCACCCTTCCACCCCAGTTGTGCCCCCCACCTCTCGCGCTAGGCGGGGCCAGGCGTTTTCTGCCGGGGTCATCCTTTGCTATCAGCACGCCAACATCTTTTTCTTGTCTGTCCCTGGGGGCCTACTTAGGTTCCATGAACCCCGGAGCTGTCTTGATCGTCTGGTCCTTCTTTTGTCCAACCTGCGAACTCTCGGTCCGCGCAAGACCAGAGTCTGTCTAACCTATTGTTCCGACTGTCGTTCGTTGCTCGACACCTTACACGCTCCATCCCGAGCTCGACCGAGTCGCTCGAAAGCGCACACAGATACTGGACCTACCTCGTATAGGTACGAGAGACAACGCCCGCCGGTGACCTCATCCTCGGTAGCTGCTATTATCGCTCTCTCGCGGCGCCCCATCCATCCACGGCTGTTGCTGCTGGGCTGCTGATGCAACAAATTCTTGGCACACCAACTTTTCCCTGAATGCATCGAGACACCCTCACTTTCGGGACGCAATCCATCGACTGGGGAGTCTCGAGTCCTTCGCCAGGCCCTGCCGCCGTTCCTTCTGCCGCCGGCGACTGAGCGACCGAATCTCACGATACCTACACACCCAACCCGAACCACAGCGAACCCGTTTGTTTACAACCTATTCCAATAGCGATAACCTCCCAATCGCGCCACCATGGCGTGGGACCACCTTTCCATCACCAAGCCGCACTTGGTGTACATCATCTTGGGCGGCTTTACCACTCTTTTCATGCTATGCTCCTCCATCATCAAGGAGCGCATGTACATCGGTGAGGCCACTGTTGCGACCATTTGCGGCATCATATTCGGCCCTCACGCAGCGAACCTGATCGACCCCAAGAGCTGGGGAAATGTCGACCTCGTCACCATCGAATTCTCCCGTATCGTCCTCGTCGTCCAATGTTTCGCCGTCGGAGTCGAATTGCCCAAGTTCTACATGGAGAAGCACTGGAGGTCCGTCTCCCTGCTCTTGATTCCTGTCATGACCATCGGCTGGCTCGTCGTGAGCCTGTTCATTTGGTGGCTGATCGACCCTCTGTCGTGGCTCGAGAGCTTGGTCATTGCGGCCTGCGTGACTGCGACCGATCCTGTTTTGGCTTCCTCCGTTGTCGGTAAGGGCAAGTTCGCCAAGCGTGTCCCCAAGCACTTGCGCGACCTCCTCTCCGCGGAATCCGGCTGCAACGACGGAATGGCCTTCCCCTTCGTCTACCTCGGAATCTACCTTATCCAAGAGCACATGGATGCCAAGCAGACCACGTTTCACTGGATTGTCTATACCATCCTCTACGAGTGCATCTTTGGCGCCATCTTCGGTTTCGTTGTGGGTTACATTGCCCGCCACGGCATCAAGTACGCCGAGGAGCACGACCTCATTGATCGCGAGAGTTTTCTCGTCTTCTACTTCGTGCTTGCGCTCTTCTGCGCCGGTGCTGGTAGTTTGCTCGGCATGGACGACTTGCTGGTCGGTTTTGCGGCCGGTGTAGGCTTCTCCAACGACGGTTGGTTCGCCTCGAGGACGGAGGAATCGCACGTTTCCAACGTTATCGACTTGTTGATCAACTTGGCCTACTTCGTCTTCCTCGGAACCATCATCCCCTGGGAGCAGTACAACAACGTTGCCGAGGGCATCACCCCCTGGCGCCTGGTTGTCATTGCCATTTTCGTCATCCTCTTCCGCCGCATTCCTGCCATGCTGCTACTGAAGCCTTTCATACCGGACATCAAGACTTGGCGCGAGGCCATTTTCGCCGGCCATTTCGGTCCCATTGGTGTCGGTGCCATTTTCGTCGCGATTCTGGCGCGCGCTGAGCTGCAATGGGAGACTGCCGTCCCGCTCTCCGATACCCCGCCCGAAGAAATCGAGCATAGAACTCTCGTTGCCGTCATCTGGCCAATCGTTACGTTCCTCGTCATCGCCTCTATCATCGTCCATGGTTCATCGGTGGCTGTCTTCACCCTTGGAAAACGCATCAACACCCTGACAATCACCATGTCCTACACCACCGCACCCGAAGATGGCCCTACCTGGATGAACCGCCTGCCAAGAATCTCGTCCCAATCACGGTCCCAAGCTCGGACCATGTCCGACACTGACGAGACCGACATGAAGATGCCAGAGTTCCCACCCGGCACCTTGCCACCCGTGGGCTTCCCAGGCGCCTTTTTGCGGCGCCAGAAGGACGAGGACGGCTCCAAGCCCAGAAACCGGTCCACTTCCCGAAGCCGCCGCAAGAGTAAGAAGTGGGAGGATGGCCTTGGACCCGGTGGGCCTGTTTCTCAATCTGCTATTTTCCCTACGAGACGCGAGCCACTGCTCAACGAGAAGGAGCCTTCATCGCCCGAGAACAACGACGAAACAACGCAGCCCAGACGCGATTCCGAGCGAGGCCGCGGCAGAGATCCCGAAAAAGACGATGAGATCACGCCCTCTCCCGAGGAAGGCTCCAGCCGAAGTCAGACACCACCCAAGATCCAGATCTATGAGGAAGGAAGCAACTTGGTGGTTGAGAATGAGGATGGGGATGTCCTGACCGTTGAGAGAACCCCGAGCAAACAGGCTGCGGCGGCTGAGGGACAAGGCCCCGTTCATACTGACTTGGCTGCGGTGGCGGCCATGAAGTCGAAACAAGGCGAGAAGTTCAACTGGACACTGGACTCGTTCAAGCGCAAGGTTGAAGATGTCTACACGTCAGAGGTGGAGAAGCGGAAGGAGAAGAGCAAGTCCGAAAGACGGCATGAGCCAGCTCGAGCTTTCCAGTTCGGCAACACTGTAAGTCGGCAAAGACTTGTTCGCTGCTATTCGATTTACTAACATCACACTAGATCATTGTTGAAGACGAAGACGGTGAAGTCATCAAGACGTACGAGCTGCCATCGAGTAAGACCGGAAAGGAGATTGGAGGCATTGCGCAGCAGAGTCTCAAGTATCTTGGCATGGGTGGACTCCTGAAGGCGTCCGAAAACCCTCAAGTCGAGGGATCTAGCCAAGGCGAATCAAGCGCCGACGGAGCCGCAAAGTCGCCTGCGAAATCCGGATGGCAGAGCATCTTCAGAGGTGGCGATAGCTCCGCACAAAACCCCAAGAAGAAGCCCGCCGAAGAACAGCAAGAGGACGACAAACACATCAGGTTCACGATCGGCGGCGTCGGACAGCGCATGACAAAGGAAGACTTCATTCGTGAAGTGCAGAAACTGGACGTCAAGACCCGACGCGAGGTTGTTGATCAGTCGTCGGCATCTCAGCGAGTCAAGTCGATAGCCAAGGGCGACATCCCATCGCCGGCTGACATTCCCACCATCATGATTGGAAGCGATTCTGCCGACAGGCGATCAGCATCTCACTCTCCGAAGAGAGTCGACACCGGCTCGCCAACTGCGCCCGCACGACGTGAGTCGCAAGACGAACACGAGGACGAGACGGCCGTCGAGAGGCAGCGTAGGTTGGCTGTCTTGGCCAGCCAGGATGACGAAGAGGATGCCGGCGAAACTCCCGCAGAGCGGCGTCGTAGAGAGGCCGCGCTCGGCATGAGTTCCAACGGCGGCGGAGACGATTCCGATGACGAGGGCGGGGAGAGAGTCCCGCCGGCTAGGAGGGGCATCCGGTTCGCAGACAACGCCGTGCCGCGAGGACGGAAATGAAGAGGACGGAATCATAGACTGTGAAGCATAGCGTTTGCGTTCGGATGGTGGTACATGCATCATGACAGCGACTATACACTGGTGTTTTTTTCGTCTCGGATAAATCGAGGCCTGTCAAAAGCGCGAAGCGGCCTCTTTTT
>WIGN01000456.1:0-27710 GCA_014235955.1 Colletotrichum sojae
ACTTAAAAAGGGCGTTTTTGGTGCGATAAGAAACGTCCGGCTGACTGATATGTCCGGCTGACTGGTGAACCACGTTAGTTAATTTTTTATTAATTATCAAGTTTCTTCAAACAATGTATTATAACTTTAGTACTATAGTTAAATTACTTTCTTAGCTAAGTATATTTTACTATTATTAGTATTTATTATTTTTAAGAGCGATTATAAAGTTAGATAGACTTATAAATATATTTATAAGTAGTTCGGTAAAGATGTATTATAGCCTATATATAGTTATAGTAAGTAATATATTATAATAAGGATATTTAATAATATAATGATAATTCCCTTTAGTTATAGTTATATTATTTAAGGTCGTTATAATAAATACCTACTCTTATTAGGAAGTATCGTAGTAGTAAGTAACAATACTATTAAGCTATACCGCGCGATACTAAACTTATAGTATAACTAATAGATTAAAACAAACCTTTACTTCTAAGTTTTTAAAACCTTCTATTAAGTTATAAGCGTTATAACTTATAGTAAAGTTGAATATACTCTAGAAGGCGTTTACTATTTAAAAAAAGGCTATAACTACTATAAATAAAGCCTTTATTAATTTGGTTTATATTTATTACTAGTATATAATTTATGTAGTATAAAATATATAATAAAACAATTACTATTACTAGTTCTTTTTTCTAGAATAAGTCGACTAATTTATTTACGCTATAAATAAAAACTAACTATAAATAACGTGGTTGATAAGCGAGCTGGACAGACAAGCGAGCTGGACAGGTCATATCGCTTAGTAAAAGCTGCTTTTTTAATTGTTTTTTAAAAATTTAAATTTAAGTAAAAAGCTGTAAAGTTTTAACATAAAGCGTATTATATAGCTATAAATATAAAAGCAGAAAGCAATAAAATTTAATATTAGCGAATTGCATTTAAAATAAAACAAAACGGAATAGTAGGTTCGCGATAAGGGTTAAAGTTAATATCTCGGAAACTATAGATCCTGAATTTATATAGATTTATTTTCGTATATATAACCCTTATCAATAGTGTTGGATTTCGTGCACTGAAAGCACTAATGCTGACTAATCCTGCTGACCAATCACAACCATCTTTAAGGGTAGCCTTAACAGCCATTGCTGATATATGTGCCCAATTCATTTTGGCTAAGAAATAGTAGTATCTAAAACTATACGACTTTTTATTTAAATATAGATTTTTTAAACACAGTTAAAAAAGTAGCTTTTACTAAGTATCAAGACCTATCTAGCTCGCTTATCTATCCAGCTCGCTTATTAACCACGTTACTTATCAAACTTTCTTACTAAGTTATTTTGAAATTAGTTTCTAAGTATAGACTCAAATATGTAATTAGTAGATAATTTACAGCTCCTCTTTTTACTCCCTATAGTTAATCTATTAAAATATTACGTCATCTTTAACCTGCCCTCTTTCAAGCCAGTGCCTCCCATAATCTGTACTTCTCCGCCCGCCAAGTCTCATTACGCAGCATTCGCCGCAGGTCAGAAGCGTGACACCGTCTGTTTCCCGCCAACCGCCGAAGGTACTTTCGCCGCCAGTACTCGTTCGACCTCACTTTTCTACATCAACTCCCTTCTACCCGACTTCCATTGCTCAGTCAATCTCGACCACGGTCGGCCTGAGACGCCTAGTCATCAAACGACATCCCTCCAACTGCGGGACTGCAAGCTGCCGGCCCGTCTGTTCGTCTTGAGCTGGACTGTGCTTCCGTAACATCGCCCGTTACCGACTCCAATCCCCGACCGAACGTTCGACCGACATACGTCCTTTGCTTCATCGTGTTCTTCCCTCATCGCATCGTTTTTGGCTTGTCTGAGATAGCCTGGTGCCCTTTCGGGTCTTTCTCATAGCGGCAGTCTCCACCAACGAATATTGGGCCGACGTGCTCAGGTTCTCGGTTGCGCCTAGTTACCCGCGCCGCCTTTGCTCTTGAAAGACATCGCCAGTTCTGCGAGTTTGAACCATCATCTTTCCATTTTCTTCTGTCGCCAGACAGCGCTTCCACCAGCATACGTATCCTTTCCCGATACTACAAATCACGTCACCCAGAACTTGTCCGTCGGACGACAAACCATCGCCAAAATGTCGAAAGTGATTCGCAGCGTCAAGAACGTAACGAAAGGTTACTCAAGCGTTCAAGTCAAGGTTCGAGAAGGTTAGATAGACAGACCCATCTGACTAGACGCTTCCATTCTCCCGCGTCACCCGTACTGACCGATATCCACCCAGCCACCAGTAACGATCCGTGGGGCCCGACAGGCACCCAGATGAGCGAAATCGCTCAACTCACGTACAATACGTAGGCTGTCCCTCTGCCACACAGTAATATGACGAATCGCTGACGTAACTTTAGGTCGACCGAATTTTACGAGATCATGGATATGCTGGACAAGCGCCTTAACGATAAGGGTAAGAACTGGCGACATGTCCTGAAGGCACTCAAAGTCCTCGACTACTGCCTCCACGAGGGATCCGAACTCGTTGTCACTTGGGCGAGACAGAGTATCTATATTATTAAGACTCTGCGCGAGTTCCAGTATATCGACGAAGATGGGAAAGACGTCGGCCAGAATGGTAAAGTGTCTCAGACCGCTGCTTTTAAAAACTCGCTAACCAAGTTCCCATAGTCCGCGTCACCGCCAAAGAACTCACCGCCCTCATACTGGACGAGGAAAGGCTACGGGCCGAGAGAAGCGACCGAAAGTCTTGGAAGTCTCGCGTCACAGGGCTTGAGGAATACGCACCCCAGCATGCAAGCCCCACACAGCCGCGCGCTCGACGTCGCCCGAGCAACGATGATGATGCCGAGTATAGGCTTGCCATTGAAGCAAGCAAGCATCAGGAAGAAGAAGACCGCAGGAAACGGGCGAGTCGTGCTGCCAACGAAGCCGAAGATGACGACTTGGCGAAGGCCATTAAGCTTAGTAAAGAGGAGGACGAGCGCCGTCGGCGAGAGATGGAAGACACGAACGCTTCGCTGCTGTTTGACGACTCCCCGGTGCCTGCCACACAACCCCAGTACACCGGCTTCAACCAGGGATATCAGCAGGGCAGCGCGGTCGACTTCTTTGCCAATCCCATCGACCAGAACCAGCTGCAGGCGCAGCCCACAGGCTTCATGCCCAACACTTACACCAGCTATCAACAGTCGCAAACAACTGGGGTTCCGAACGGTTACGGGGGTGGTTTTGGAATTCAGCAAAACCTGGGTCTCGAATCCTACGGCCAGCAACAAAGCATGCACAGTTTCCAGCCGCAGTCAACAGGGTATAATCCATATGCCCCGTCGCAAATGCCGAGCCCCGCTCCACAAGAACCCGTAGCTCAACCCGGGAGCAACAACCCTTGGTCAACAGGCACGATGAAGCAAGCGCAGCCGATGAAGCCCCTGCAGACCGGGTCCAACAATCCCTTTGCAACCTCATTCGGCCGCCCCCAACAACAAAGCCAGCCACCTATGCCTGCCATTCCTCCCCTTAGCAGCCTGCCCGAACAGAAGACCTTGCAGACCTTCAACCAGCCCAGCCTGAACTCCAATGGATTTGGTGCTCCCCAGAAAGAGTTAACGGAGCATGAAGCCAAGCTGAATGCCCTACTTGCAGGAGGAGATGGCATGGACACATTCGGCAATACTGGACAGACGCGTATTCCAGCACAGCATACGGCGCCCGGGACGTTCGTGAACAGCGCAGGGGCGGGAGTTAACCGGCTTACGGCGGAGGCGACGGGTAATAACCCATTCCTTCGCTCGCAATTCACGGGGATGCCCAATATGTCGTACGGTGGTGCGCAGATGCCGGCAGCAACGGGCCCGGCCGGGATAAATGGCAGCAACAACCCGTTTGCAGTGACACGGCCGCAGCAGCATAACGGTCAGACCCAGGATTTGATACAGTTTTAGTTCGTCTTTCTTACACTCCTTCCCGTATGGCTGCGTGAGAAGGCCATGTATGACGGGCGTGGCTGGCTTCTCTACATTAGCGTTAGCAGAACAGGTCGCAGGTCGCGCGAGGACCGAAATCAGACTATTCTCAATTTTCTTTTACTCTATCAGCTGTCTTGAGCTTCACGTCGTGACTTTGTAACGAAATTTGGGTAGAGACGTTGCTGGGTCGATGTCGCTACATAGCTATCCCGTTTCATGGCCAGTTGGCGGCCTGCTCTGTACTTCGGTAGATACTCGCCGGTTTTTTCGTAGAAGCGCACACCGGAACAACCAAACGAAACCAACCAAAGTAAGGACACGGGCACTATGTCTGATTTTCTTTTCCCGTCTTCTGCGCCCTTCTTCTCCTGTCTCTTGTCTTTTCTCTCTCCAGGGGAATCGTAATAACATGTTACTGCCTAGTTCTACCTGCGGACCGTTCTCGGATTTCCCATTGGTTGACGGAACTGAGCGTCGAATTGTGGTCGAATCAGCTGTGTTTCTTGTCCTCAGGCACCTTACAATGCTGCCTAATCGGGTCAAGAATCGTGGTGATTACCTAACATCGATTACACTACCTCTTCGCTCAATTATGCGGAGACTTCCATAGCAGCTGATGACTTCTCTATGAATACTTAAAGAAACTTGCGTCTGCATCAGCACCCGACACAGAGCTGCGTCTTCTCCACTTTTGCACTGATTTATTTCCAGAAACCATCATTCACGACGGGTGTAATCAGGACGTTTATCCTTCGAATATCGTTGCTCATCGCCGAACCTGCCTTCAGAAAGTTCCTCGGTACCTAGGCAGGTACGTGTTCCTGGGTTCCCTGTACGGTTTACCTACCTACTCGCACAGGCCTCCTACTCCTAGGTACCTAGGTAATGGGGACGCTGCAGGTGCCAGGCACCTAATTAAGTCGACCCGTATTACATACCTAGGTAGGTACCTACCTACTTCAGCGCACCCAGTCTCACCCAGCCACTTTTACTCCACGCTCCTCTCTCCCAGTTCCTTTGCTCGCGCTCCCAGGGAGGGAAAAAAAAAAAAAAAACTCGACAACGAGCTCTGCGCATCAACATCACACTTTATCTCACGTCACGTCGCAAAACAGTCCTGTGACGCGCCTCATCAGTTATCACCACCGTCGGCCGTTTCCGATCCGACTGCGCTGCATGCTGGCCCGTAATTGACTGTCGGCGTCTTCACTTGCGTCCGCGACTGGGAGCCTCGCCTCGCCTGTACTCCCGCCTTCCTTCCCACCTCGAACTCGGCACGCAGCCCCGTTGTCCACCAAAGCCCATCATGTCTGGCTTTGGGAGCACCGGTTTTGGTGGCTTTGGTCAGAATAATAACCAACAGTCCACCGGCTTTGGCGGCTTTGGATCCAACGCGACAAACACCAGCACCGGTAAGTTGGGACGATTCTCGTACTGATTCTCCTTCAACTCCAGTCCAGCTGACGTTCCATCCCTCAAAGGCTTTGGTACTGGAAATAGCACCAACAGCGCCTTTGGATCTGCTAGCAACACAAACACCGGGAGTGGTCTTTTCGGCAACACACCTAGCGCTTTCGGCGGTGCTTCGTCTGGTGAGTCCCGGCTACATTCCCACTCACTTCAATCCACCCTATATCCACAAGCACTGAGCTGACTCTTACTACTGCAGGAGGCTTCGGATCAAACACGAACACGACTTTTGGTGCCTCGAAGCCTGCTTTTGGGGCCTCTACCTCTACTGGAGGCGGGCTCTTCGGATCCGGCTCCAATAACACTACGAATACGACTGCGTCTTCCTCGGGATTCGGTGGATTCGGTGCCAATGCGAACACTAATACGTCTTCCGCGTTCGGCGGTTCCGGCGGAAACTTGTTCGGCGGAAACAAGCCCGCCTTCGGCTCTACCCCCAATGCAACCAGCGGTACATCATTGTTCGGTGGAAACACTTCAAGCGCCTTTGGAGGCAACACAGGCACGACTGGAGGCTTTGGCGCCACTATGAATCCTGTTATCGGATCCAACGTCGGCGACCCACCGGGCACCGCTCTCACTCCTTTCACGGCACACCAGGAGAAGGAGACAACCGGAACCGGAAATCAGTCAAACTCATTTCAAAACATCCTGTTCCAGGAACCCTACAAGAAGTGGTCCGCTGAGGAACTGAGACTGGCCGACTACGCCCAAGGTCGTCGCCACGGCAATGCCAGTGGCACTGGTGCCTTTGGCGTTGCTAATTTTGGCAGCACTGGTTTCGGCTCGACGAACCAACAGACCTCAGCTTTCGGCACAGGTACTTCTGGGTCCGGTGGTCTCTTCGGTAGCAACAGTAACAACAACACAAGTTCCACTAGCACTGGCTTCGGCTCCGGCACAACGGGAGGATTCGGATCCACTGCCGGTGGTGGCCTTTTCGGCACTCAGGCCAAACCTGCTACGGGAGGCTTATTCGGCAGCGGAACGGCCTCAACATCACAGCCTGCACAAGCGGGTGGGTTTTTTGGCACAAGCTCCGGCGGTGGTTTCGGCACTACGAGCACAACCGGTGGCTTCGGCTCTGCCAACACCAATAGTGGAGGGGGTCTCTTCGGCTCGACCAATACCAACGCCGCGAATCAAAACAAGCCTGGCGGATTCAGCTTCGGCAACACCACGGGTACAACTGGAGGCTTCGGAAGCACCAATACCAACAACGCTTTCGGCTCAAACAACACTGCGAACACCTCCGGCACTGGGGGTGGGCTGTTTGGCAACACTGGTCAACCGGCCAGCACAGGCCTCTTTGGCAACACGCCGTCGCAACCTCAGCAACAGGGAACGGGCTCTGTCTTTGGAGGTGGCAATTTCGGCTCGCAGGGCCAGCAGGGAGGCTCGTCTCTCTTCGGGAACCAGCCGAAACCGACCGTCGGTGGTGGCCTCTTCGGCGCCAGCGGAACCACCGCTGGCGGGTTGCTTGGTGGCGGCGCTGCATCTTCGAATGCCTTTGGCGGAGCCGGCACAAATAACCAAGCTGGAGGCCTGTTTGGAGCCAAGCCCGCTGGAACTGGTGGTGGTTTGTTTGGATCGAATACCTCCGGTCAAGCAACAAACACCGGCGGAGGTCTATTTGGCGGCATGGGTTCCAACACACAAACACAGCAGGCTGGCCAATCCGGCCTGTTCTCGAATGCCGGACAGAGCCAGACCAAGCCAGGCTTATTCGGTGCATCCCAACCCGCCGGTAACAGTCTCTTTGGTGGGCAGAACAACCAACAGCAGGGCTCCTTATTTGGAAACAACAACGTTCAGCAACAGCCGCAAGGATCTATCCTCGGCGGTTCACTCTTGGGCAACCCTCAGGCAGTCAATTCCGGTCCCCAGTCACTGACTGCTAACATCACTGATGTTTCTGCCTTTGGCTCCCCTTCGCTCTTCTCTAATCTCGCCGGTGCCGAAACACCCAACCCAGGTCCGCTAGCCACTCCGCTCTCGAGCAAGTCGAAGCCAAGGCGTAGTTCCATCCTACCCATGTACAAGTTGAACCCGGCATCCGCCGCCCGCTTTGTTACGCCTCAGAAGCGGGGCTTTGGGTTTTCATACAGCACATACGGTACCCCTGGTGGCAGCCCATCTAGCGCAGCCAGCACCCCCGGTGGTGCTGGCCGTAGCTTGCTGGGATCCTCGAGTCTTGGTCGAAGCCTTAGTAAGAGCGTATCAACCAGCAACCTGCGCAGGAGCTTTAATGCCGAGGACAGTATTCTGGCCCCTGGTGCCTTCTCCGCCAGCTCTGGCCCTCGCTACTTCGGGAGCAATGGTAGCGTGAAAAAGCTCATCATAAATAAGGACATGCGCAGCGATCTCTTTTCGACGCCCACCCGGGACAAGCCTCCATCCGAGCAGCTTAACGGCTCCCGTAAGCTGTCTAAGAGGGTTAGCTTTGACACTAGCAACGTGGAGGCACCTGAGGCTGATGAGGCTGATGATGCCGTTGTCTCCACACCTAGAAGCGTCATCGCACAAGACTGGGCGCCCACTAGCAGCAACCTCAATGGAACGAAGTCATCGACTGGACCCTCAGGCGAACCCGAACAGGGAAAGGGCAAGGAGCTCGCCATTGTCCATGAAGAAGACAGTTCGTCTCAAATACCCGAGGTTGTTCAAGAAGGTATTGACAAGGCTCCTGGCGACTACTGGATGAGCCCTACCAAAGAAGCCATCGCCGCCATGAACAGAGTGCAACGCCAGCAGGTGGCGGACTTCACTGTCGGCAGAGACAACGTTGGCTACGTCCAGTTTAAGGTCCCAGTGGATCTGACCAACATTGATCTCGACGAAATCTTTAGTGGGATCGTTATTTTGGAGACTCGCTCGGCAACCGTGTATCCTGTCGCTGCCAAAAAGCCTCCTGTTGGCAAGGGCTTGAACGTTCCGGCCCTCATCTCTCTAGAGCAGTCATGGCCCCGAGGCAGAGACAAGCGGCCCAGCAATGACACCAAGCGATTCAATAAACACGTCGAACGGCTGAAGCGCATAGAGAACACCACTTTTGTTGAGTATAATACCGACACAGGCGTTTGGAAATTCTCCGTCGAGCACTTCACAACTTACGGTCTGGACTACGAGGACGACGACGAGGCCGAGCAGATCGAAGAAGCCAAATTGCCTGATGCATCTTCCCAAATAGACTCGCAGGAATCCCGATCCAACACCCAGGAAGAGGACACTTTCATGTTCGGCGGGAACAAGCGACGTGCTCTCCCTGGGGCATTCAACTCGAGGGAAGATCTCGGCGAAAACGAAGACTTTGCTGCGCCGCGTCCTCTTCTAAGCCAGTCTTTTTTAGGGGATAGCTTCGCGGGTTCAATGTCCAACGCGCTGATTCTGTCGACAGAGGCTGAATCACTCGCCGAACAGGACCATGAATATGGCATGTCTGAGGATGAGGGCGCGGTGGGCACTCCCGTCAGACAACATCTCGCCGCGGAGCAGATGAAAGACTCGCCAGAGGGTGACAACATTGCCCGAGCGAACGAAACTCCCGGGGGCATTCTTCGAGCAAGAATGCGGGCACTTAAGGGCTCAGCTACTCCCATGAAGCTCCAGGTCACTGGCGGGGATGAATGGATCAACATGTTGCAGCGATCTGTGAGCCCTCAGAAGAGGGATCGTGCGTTCCTACGGAGTGTAAACGAGGCAGGGACGCTACCTGCCGCAAACCAAGCAGGTGCCGGCAAGACAGGCCACTTCGTGTCAGATACGCGCGGGTTCGCAACAAGCATCGACTTGATGAACTCGTTGTTTGAAAAGGCGAAAACTCCCTCAGCCCCGGCGCCGGCAAGGGGATTTGTACAGGTGTGTGAACAATACATGGTCTAGGGAATGCTCTATCCGAGCAACGCGTGGCATGTTGTTTGCCGGGTCTAATTGCCTTTCTGTATCTAAATTTGAGCTCATTTGACTAAGGCGAACAATTCTTTAGTGGCCCTATGAACGACAGACCAAGTCCTTTGTTGACCAAACCGAGATGAGTGATACCGACCGCTCATTTCACAACTCGACGAGGCCAAGCTGGGGACCCGATGGGACCCTGATCTTTACGACTACCCGGCCACAGCTTGATGGTGTGGGAAGACGTCCCAAGGCAGACAACCTGATGGTCACCAAAAGCGTCATTCAAGCACAAGGCCGCGAAATCCATGCGGCAAAGTTTTCCAATGAGGTTAGTAGTGCTCACTGCCCGCGACAGATGCCAGGTCATCCTGATTGACGGTTCCCAGGCGTCTGCGAAGACACTCCGGAATCAAATCCACATGACGCGGGTGAACCTTGCTCGGGGCATCCCCGAATTGTCTCTGCAGCTCGACAGCCTCAAGTCCATTTTTCATGAACAAGATGCAAGCGATCCTGCCAATATCCATGAGAAACTCGTGTGGGAGCTAGCAAGCATTCTCTTTGACAGACCGCCCACTGAGAAACGGACCGTAAACGAAGCCCGCAGGACGGCGTTGTCTAAGTTTTGGAGGACTCTCGTTGATTCGGCGTCTACCCAATCAGTCTCTCTCGCGAAATCGGCCGAGGAGAAGGCCATCGCATCCCTATCTGGCAACCGCATCCACGACGCCTGCAAATATCTTTTGGAAGGCAACAATTTCCGCCTGGCAAGCCTGGTTTCGTTGATCAACACCAATGACCAATCGAAGAAGGATTTGCGCGAACAGTTGCATGAGTGGCAAGACGCCAATTTTCTCTCCGAATTCGCCGACCCAGTGAGGGCAATCTACGAACTGCTGAGCGGTAATGCCGGCGTGTGTGAGGGCAAAAAAGCCGTGCCTCTGGAAGACCGTATCGAGTCCTTTGTCATATCCAAACGGTTTGGTCTGGACTGGAAGCAAGCTTTTGGTCTCCGTCTTTGGTATTCCATCTCACCCCATGACGACCTGTCAGTCGCTGTTCGCGCATTTAAAGAGGATGTAACGCAAGGCAGGGAGCAATGGCCTCAGACATGGTATCTTGAGCAAGGCATACATGCGCTTTGGCACGACGAGCGCTGGGGATGTCGAGAGGACCTTTTGTGGGGACTCTTGAAACTTTACGCAGACAGGGAGACTGATCTAGAGTCAGTCCTGCGACCAGAAAACAGCCAGCTGTCCCCGTTGGATGTTCGCCTCTGCTGGCAGCTCAGTCGTGCTCTTCTCGCGACTCACAAGGTGTCTTACGGCCTTGATGCGTCAGAAAAGGCAGACGCCCTGACCATTTCCTTTGCTGACCAGCTTGTCAACGAAGGAAGCTGGCTGGAGGCCACATTTGTTCTTCTCCACCTCAGCCAACCGGAGAAGAGGGCGAAGGCTGTGAAGGAACATTTGTGCAGACACATCGGGCTTCTAGGACTAGAGAACGGAAGCAACTTTGCAACGCTCACCGAAACCTTCAAAGTCCCGCCGTCTTGGATCTGGAAGGCGCAAGCCCTATACATGCGAGCAGTCCGAAAAGACGCAGCGGCCGAGGTCCGCTGTCTGCTCCGCGCAGGCTCTTTCCCTGAGGCGCACGAGGTGTTCGTACGTAACGTAGCGCCTTCGGCCATCGTTAGCCGTGACTACGACGAACTAGCCGCCATTCTCTCACGCTTCGAAGGGCACGATGATGACATTCCCGGGTGGACTCTCGGGGGTGAAGTCTACAAAGTCTTTTTGGAACTCGTCACCCGTCGCAAGCAGCGGCAACAGGTTGGTGTGCCGGCAGTTGAGAAGCTGCTCGAAGCCCTACCGGCCATCCGCGAGCATACAGAGAGTGGCAACATCACCTGTTTGGCGGCCATATCTGAGATGGCGTCGATGGTGGCAAAAGCGATGATGGATTCGTCGCGACAAGAACAAGTAAGTTGTTTTGCAACACGCAGCAATGAAGGCAACAAGCTGACACTATTGCCGCAGCAGAATGCCCCGCGGGTGCTGAGTCTCCCCCTCACAGAGGACGCCCACCTCAAACATTCGCTGCACATGAGTCTTTCGTATTATGAAGGCCTGATGGCCGGGGCTGAGTGATCGAGTAGAGAAGACAAGCACTTGCTGGGCAGTCACGAAGACGGATTTCTTGGAGTTGGTATGCCACAGGGAAGATGATCAAGGCAATAATGTATTAAATATGTTGGGTGTATTGTGTTCTGGTCTGTCCAGAGCGCAGGCTGTACTGCGAATATGAATATTGAATGTATATCTTATCCGGCCGGATCCTCTCCTGACCAAGCAGGCAGTACCTAGGAACGGTGAACTCGTTTCCACTACCTATCCATACCCAAGTTATTAAGTTCTACCTAGGGTCCTAGGTACAGTGTAAGTAGGTAAGTACCTAGGTAACCCAGCGTAAAGTGGGTCGGATGTAACTAATTCCCAGGGAAGCGAATGCAACGCGTGAACCGAGACTGCTGCAACAGAATCTCAACTCTTCAACCCGGCATCATCTTGATCGTGCCTGCTACCTGGCCTGCTCGTTACGCGTCATGATGCAGCCCAAGAATTGGCCCGCCGGGCTATTGTATATTACAGCACCGGCGCACTCTCGACTTCTGACTGAAGAACAACGACGGGCACTAGGTCAGAAGAACGGGAAATTACCAGAGATTCCGACACAGGCTACGGCACTTCCAAGTTCTGCAGTCAGGATTACACCCATCACGGACGAAAAACACCCAGCAAACGGACAATGTGGTCTGTTTGCCGCACGACACCTCAAGCCAGGAACCTTTATTATCCCGTACTTTGGGACAGTGCACTCGGATGTATCATCCAAGTCGGATTATGACTTGTGGTTGGACCGGGAGGCCGGGGTTGCTGTAGACGCCGACAAGAGCGGTAATGAGGCCAGGTTCATCAACGACTACCGGGGCATCGCCGACCAACCCAACGCCGAGTTCCGTGAGATATGGAGTCAGAAGTTTCGTCAACGATGCATGGCCGTATTTGTACTGCCGGAGAGGAGGGACGGACGGGGTAAGGGCGGTATTGGCAAAGGTGAAGAAATTCTGGTCAGCTACGGCAAAGGATTTTGGAGGCATCGGAAGCAAATGGTTTGTTGATAGATTGGACCTACCGTGTAGTGCAACGCGGGTCGTCCACAACTTGTGAGATGTGGTGGACACCGCCCGCCCCCCGCCGCAAGATGCCTCCCTAGCCCGGTATACGGATAACCTAAGAGCATTTATCAAGCCACACAAGCCACACACCCCAATACTACTTACCTCCATACCATGGGTAACCGGGTAGGCTACCACTTATTATTACTTATTCGCTGTCTGGGTATCGGTAGGCACCGAGTTCATTTGATGACCTAATCGCAGCAGCCTCCGGCAGGTACAAGATACCTACCGACCTATGCAGTCGAGTTCAGTCGAGGTGGTCCCCAGAAAATTTTGACGCGAGGTCAAGGTCCAAAACTCCAGCGTGTCCCGGATCAATCAACGCCTTTCAAACCTCCTTCGGCAGGCTGGTTCTTCCTATTCCGTCCACCAAATCGCCCTCTGAGAAGGTCCATCACGAAACCCGCGTCCGATTATCTCTGAATAGAGCAGAGGTCAGTCAGCCCAAGCATTTGCCAACCCCACGCCCTTTTCTACCAATGGTTCTGCTGTACCGCACTGCACAATGGTAGAAGCTGTTGCAGCCACCGTTGCTGCCGCGCTCCTGGCTCCCATCATGGACAGTACGAGCAGACGCAGCCTCTGAGCCGCATTCACTGCCCCTTCCAGCGACACGCGGAAAGAGAGCGAGATAATTTACATGTGCGTGCCATGCGCGTTTGTATACGTGAGGAACAAAGGCGGGGAGAGAGAGAGAGAGAAAAGAGACGCGCCATTTGGGGGGCCGACTCGAAATCATTTTCCGCACTCTGTTGGAGCAACCGGTACTAAGATCTGTAGTCCTCAACAGAAATATCCTCCATTGTGATCGCCCCAACCTCGAGGGTTCAGCTCGCTGTGCTGCAACATATCGCGACGCCTTCGTGCATGCGCGTTCCCGACTTGGTCTCTGACGCTGCTCCATCGGCCGTTCATCTAGTCGCATTCTCAACACCCGCTACCTACCTGAATCCGTCGAGCAGCGACAGCGACCTCAGATCTCCGAGCAGACCCTGCACGATACATACCCTATCCATTCTTTGAGCACGTCAGTCGTTGTTCACTCTGATTCTCGGGCTCTACACTGGAATCGAACCTGATACAGCGCATACCCGTCCCCCGCCCCTCTCCGCACCGCGCCTTGACCCGGATCGTCCGCCATGAGCTCGACACGAGAGGGCGAGACGGAAGAGGACAAGCTGCAGGCGCAGAGCCTCGCAGAGGAATCTCCTACAGAGGGGAGGGTCCTCGACGATCGATTGTCCGACGAACGGATGCAAGACGATAGGACACCCGAAGAAAGAATCCAAGAGAGCCGCATTCAGAGTTATCCCTCGCCCACGACCGACGCCCAGGATGCCGGCCCGTACTACCACGCCCCCCCTCGGGAAGAGTCCCAACAGGAGCCGCACCCACCCCCCACACCTCAGCAACAGCCTTCTCATTCGGCCAGCGTCGAGGAGTTGCAGCTTGCGGCTCAGCTTGGCCATGATCTTGCAGGAGAGCCCATGATGCACGTCACAGATCCCAACATGAACGTTGAGGACCCGAATCTGCGAACCATCATGCCTCATCCGGAACAGCCCCAGCATCAATCTCCTCCCCGACCATACGCGGAGGACCCCCTTGCTGAACCTCTTCCTCCTCAGCATGTCCCTGGGTCTGTGCCTCTGGACCACCATCATCTTCCGCAAGCTTATGCACTCGGTGACAGCACACCTCCAAGGAAGCGGTCTAAAGTATCTCGTGCATGTGACGAGTGTAGGAGGAAGAAAGTTAAATGCGACGCACAATCGGACTCGGGAGAAAACCCGTGCTCCAATTGCAAACGTTCCGGCATCCGCTGCATGTTCAGCCGTGTGCCCCAGAAGCGAGGTCCTAGCAAAGGGTAAGTCAACATCCCACTTGATCAACCTAGAAACGTCTCAATTAACTAGGGAGAAAAGATATATCAAAGAGTTGGCAGACAGGATCAACAGTATCGAGGGAAAGCTAGAAATTCAAAGTACGCTGCCCAACGTTAAAAGGAACTCTCCCACTCCCAGATAGCCTAACTAACTCATCAACAGGTCCCAGCGAAGATGCCAACAGAAAGCGCCCCTTCTCGAGCATTTCTAGTGCAGAACTGTCGACTCCAGCACCAACGAGGCAGGCCGCTTGGGGCGCCGACCACCGTCCGCTTCAGCCCATGACGACTCCCTCGGATAGATACCAGTCGTCTCCGTTCTCCGCCAATGGATTAGCTCCCCAGCCTATGCCCATCAAAAATGATATGCAGCCGCGGCCGCCAGTGGCTCCGATGGATGGAGGTGTCACGGACATACCCGACATTGACCAGCCTCGTGACGTGGATGATGCTGTGTATGACGGGTAAGCATCCATTTTCTGCCCAACGCCCATTGTTAGACTGATTGGTGACTGCTCACGAATGGACTAGGTACTTGAACATTATCCAGCCGTACTTGCCCTTCTTGCCAAACAGCAAAGCCTTGATCCAGGATTATTTGACGCAGTGCCCCGGCCTCCTTCGAGAAGCCTTTGTTGAGGCACTCTCTGGAACCATGCATTCCTTCCCGTCTTTCCAATCTGGCAATCCAGGCGACGTTCGCCTGGCACATACGCTGCTTGTAGAGTGGGAGGCCAGCGAGGCTGCATCCCGGAGTCCCGCCGCAAACATTGTATTCCTTCAGACACTCCTACTCATGATCATTGAGGCCGACAATCGACCGTTGGGTTCCATCGGTGTATCCAAGGACTCCCTTCTAGGCAGAGCAGTCGCAGGTGCCAATGCCTTGAAGTTTTATCAGGCTAAGCCAGAGCCGTTTGAGACCGAATTGGGTCCGGACACAGACAGCCAGCTTCGCATCAGAATCTGGTGGTCTCTGATCTTGCTCGACCGTTGGAACGCTGTGGGCGCGGCTATGCCTTCTCTAATCAGAGATGAAAGTGCCATTATTCTACCCGGCCTGAAAACGGTGGTTGGCGAGGTTCCATATCTCTTGATCCGTAAGCCGACGAAGCTCACATAAGTTGTCCGGATAGCACGCTAATTTTCTTGTCAGGTGCTTCCAAGATCATAAGTCGAGCTTCAATCATGATGGCGAATTTTCAGGAGCCCATGAATCCGACCTTTGCAGATCGAATGGTTGGCTCTTTGATGGACGCGTGGGTTGAAGACTTCCGCGAAGACCTACCTCCCCACGTCGATCCAGCGACCTACCCCGCAGTTCATCTTGTCTACTGGCACTGCCGCTTACTGGCATATCTCCTTCACCCATCCGCCAAGTCGACTGACGCTATTTGGCCTTGCCGGGAGCTGATTGGCCTCCTGGTGGGACATGCGCAATTGATTACACCCCTGCACCAGCATTTTACTGTACTTGTGACATTGGCGCTGATCGAATTGGCGAAAGTCGACAAGACGAAGGAAGAGGCAACGAAGCTGCTCGCCGAGTTTCGGGACTCAGCTCTACCAGCGTCCGTCTTCGACGGTCTC
Organism: Colletotrichum sojae; assembly: GCA_014235955.1. Classification (NCBI taxonomy): domain Eukaryota; kingdom Fungi; phylum Ascomycota; class Sordariomycetes; order Glomerellales; family Glomerellaceae; genus Colletotrichum; species Colletotrichum sojae. Next base: position 16,048 of record WIGN01000456.1, read on the forward strand.
GTACGGGACAAGATTGCGGATCACTTTCGATTGTCGACCAATATCGCCCCAGCCCCATCCGCAATAGAGGCCGCTGCCAGCCAAGGCCTGCAACATCTGGCCGATTTGGCTACGCTCTCTTCGGTGGCTGCAGAAAAGGCGGAAGAAGCGTTCACGTACCGCACGGCACCTAACTACGAAGATATGGGCTTTGACCCTCGGCCGCTTCTCCTTGTCGGCTATATCAATGTTGTCCGCGCAACTCAGCAATCGGCCTAGAACGCCTTTTTTGTCGCGCAGACGAGATGGCGTTAGCCGCGCTACCCACTTGGCTGGTTCAATGCGGCCCTTGCCAGACCGACTAGTGCGCTTTGAGATCGGAGGTGAACCGGAAAGTTGTAAATGCGGCATGACTGAGTGCAAATGTCGCTGTGCGGTTGTCCAGCTCAGGCCTGGCATCTAGTCACAATCACGGCTCTAGCATTCAAGTAACCGTCCTAGTCGATCAATATAATCTGTATTAATATCAAAGCTAATGGTCAATTTCCCCGCGCGAGCCTGAGCCTTGCATTATCTTTGGTCGTTGTTCCCATTGCCTGCTGATTGAACCTTGAAGCACGGCTTATGTTTGGTGCGGTCATGAAGACGCGAGCGACAGCCAACTACACGTGCTCTCGGTCCTGACTACACTCGAGCACTCTCTTGTCATTTATCCTGGGTCAAGATCAAACGGAGAGCGGATGGCTACATTAGTCGAAGGCGGCAGGATTCGACGTGCCCGGCCTAGCATACGTAAGGGAGAAAGACTGTATGGAGTTGGCGAGGGTTGTTTACAAGGTTGAGACAGGGCATAAACTAGGTAGCATATGCTGAAGCTGCCTTCACTCGGTCGAAAACACGCTAGACGGGCATCCCCGGCTCAATAGTCACGGAGCCCTCTTCAAGGGCATATACACCTAGAGAGATGGGCTTCGGCTTGAAAACCCAGAGCCTCCAGATCTCAATCGTGGTTACGAGGCCCTTTTATCTCCTAAGTGGTGTAGCAATCCATCGAAGCAATGTAGGTGGCTTGGTTACAGCAGTCAAGCCAACTGGAAATGAGGCACTCAATTGACTGAATCGCTGACTGGCACACCTCACCTCAGCAACGCTAACACGAAAACACTGAGAAACCCGGCGTCTATTCCTACTTTTGCTTATGATGTTATTTACATGGAATGACTGGTTACCTGTGAGCAAACACCATGTGGCTCCTGTGTTTTCGCCGGTGTGCTTCGCCTGCACTTACTCTCCGATCCTCCATCCACAGGCGTTCCAGGGGCGCTACAACGCCCAGAGCCCTCTACATACAGCTTATCATTGGGTGTAAGAGAAAAGATGGGGGAAAAGGAGAAAGTCTCTGCCTTTATAACTCTTTATACGTGTGTTTTGCTCGGGTACACCTTATATATAGTCAGTGATGTAGTTTAGAAGGCCATATTGTCCGGATTAAGGGAACGCCTCTAACCCCGCCCAGCAGATGCAACGTGCCAGATGCCATGTCCATTTATAACAAGAATATCGAGATGCAAGAAACCATCTTTATGAGCCACCTTCTTCTTTTTTGTTTTTCAACACCATGACAATAATACGCGGGAAAAAAAACAAATAAACAGGACCCCTCCCCGCACTCTAAAATGCTGTCCCAATGGGTTTAGGGCGTAAAACGATGCGTTGGGGAAAATATGTGCGCCGACTCCGTTGATGAAGGTCATGGGTAAGTGACCATGCAGGCATGCCCTCCTCCAGCTCGTGTAGGTCTGTCTAGTCCCCCCCCAATGCTCAAACCCCTTGCGCCTGTGCTTGCCGTCAAAATCGTTGAGCCGGATATCATGGGCGTGCATCGGAATATGTCGTTTCAAAACATTTTATGACAATGTCCAAGAATCAGGGTTGAACTGGGCCAGGCCATCATGCGATTCTGCGTATGTAGCGATGCCGTCGTTAAAGTGTTGGCCCCAAATTGCAGGGTCATCGTCAAATGAAACAGAGCTACCGGCATTGGGACCGCTTTCGTCAAATGAAGGCGCCGTCATGAACTTGTTAGTCGATGACTTGACGAAGCTGTCATAATCGATTGCGCTCAGGTCAGTTCCGGTCGATAGAAAGTTTGTCGGATGTATGAAGCTACTGCTCCCGGTGCCGAAGCCATCATAATCGCTATCACCAGCAATGAAATTGTCTTCCACTTCGGACACTTCCCCAGAAGTCGAGGTCGTTGCTGCCAGAGTTGGCGCAGGCTCGGAGCCCGTCCCAAGGTCAAATACGCCGTTGAAGCTCTGAGCACCCGCTTGGCTATAGCTCGAGGGCGCGAACTTGTCCGTCTTTTCACCTAAGTCAATGTGGCTCCAGTCGACAGAGGTGGTGCTCAGTCCGGCGCTGAAGATGGGCGCATCATGGTCTGAAGACATCCCCGAGCTGCTGAACAGGTCAAAGGTGGCGTTCGGCACGTAAGTTGGGTATTCGATACTGGACAGATCCAGGGGCGGGAGCTGGTTATTCAGCTGCTGGAAGCTTGTTGATGCCCTCATAAGAGGAGACGCAGCCTCGGACTTCACGAGTCGTTGTTGGCAAACGGGGCCGGCACGACCCGAGATAGGGTCCTTGAGAGAGCTGTCGCCGACACGCTCGGGTGAGTGGCTCCCCAGGCTGCCGGTGCTGTGCAATGAGTTTACACGATTCAGTTGGTAGGGCCCGCATTTCTGGGAGGCCTTGTTGTGCTTGTGTGCCGGTTTGTGGTGGCCGTTTTCGTCAAATGTTAGCATGCCGTCTGAATGAACCGTGTTGGCTCGGCGCCTGCGAGTTGGCGGCTTGGGTCGAGGGGCAGTCGCTTCCTTGTCGGAGTCGGACTCGGGAACTGTGTCGAGGCCTGGTTCTTTCTTGTGACTGCAGCTGCAGCGACCGCCATGGTTACAACAGCATGTCTCTGTTTGCGGAGAAGCTTCGTGTTAGAGAGTCGCCAGATCTTCCGTGTCTTTATAGAGGTTGCCTGAGAGGGGCAGCTTACCTCGGTGGCCCTCGAGGGTCGGCTGCAGGTGGGCACATTTGCTTGTCTTTTCGCCGCAGTCACACTTGACATGAGCAGAACGCGACTTCCGCATTGAGCGACAATGTTGGCATTGGGAAACGGGGCGACCCTTCTTGTTTATGTGCTGAAGAGGACGATCTGCAGCGCAGGCAAAACGGTTAGCCAGTCGTGCTTTTGTTGTGTTCCGGGAGTCGATCTTTCAATAATGGTACAAAAATGAGGGAGGGGGGAAAGACGGCGATGATTGACTTACCTGCGTGTTGACAATTGCTTACACGGTGACCCCGGACGCAAGCCTCGCAGGCGAATTTCTCCCCGTCAATGATCATGGTAGGCAATGCAGCGCAACTCGGTTTTTGCGACTGGGAGGAAAGACGTAGAAGAATATGAGTCGAAGTTCCCCGCCACAGCAGGATGAGGAAGGATGGATCGAGACGATCGGCCGGGGTTTCGGTCGGTGTCCAAAAGGAAACCTGGTTTGTCGGGTCGGCCTGGCCTGTAAAGTGGGATTTTTTTTTCTTCCCACTCTCTCTTCCTTTTGCCCTTGCGTGGAGCGGGAGCTCTTCGGTGTCGTTACAGAATGTTTGACGTGGGCTGGGGAGGGGGGCGTCTTAGTCCCTGATTGACGGTGCAAGGCCAAAGCAGGGCCGGCCGGTCGCGGACGGGCGGTCTCTTTCGGGGGAGGTGGTAGGTATATTGCTGCGGCGCAAAGTGGGAAAGAAACACACCGAAATGGTGGCTACAAGTGGGACATATCCGTGTCCATGGGATACAATAGCAACGGTAGACAAGTTATAATGGAAAGAAGAAAGAATGGACAGGACAACAGAGGCCGGAGGGGAAAGCGAGATACTACTACCGGCCTCAAATGAACACACAGTCGAATCTAATTGACCGCTGTCAACGTCCGGAGATTCCAACGAGGGGGTAACTTTAGCTGAGTGGGTGTCGAGTGGAGATTTTGATGGGTTGTCGTGGTCGTGTCTTGCCTGGGACAAGGAGGGCGACTCGAGGCCGAGGGGGCAAGATGACCAAGACCCGCAGTCTATCCCGTACACGGAGGCACCAGAGGCGCGATATGAATTTGTTCACGGTTACCTGGGCGGGCAGGCAGGGCCGATGGAGAGAAGCCTACGTGGTAATAGTTGTCCAAGAGGTAAGGTGCAAGGACAATGCGACCCCAGGGTCCTAGTCTTGCGTCAGATGGACGTGAAGACCAAGCCGTCAGCAGTTGGCAGTCGTCATTTGCCGGTTGGCGAATCAAGCCCGCCTGCTAGGTTTTCTGTGCGCCGGGAGTCGGGTCGGCCGCAGTTGGTCTCGAGGTACGAGAGGTGACTTGCGCGGTGCCGAGACCCCGCGTGTTGCTATCTCGGCCCGGCGTCTGCTCTTTCCTGGCTAGACCAGCGATTCAGAGAATCGATGAGGAAGTGGCCAAATACAACCTGATCTGGCGCCTAACCAGCTTGCGGTCTTTACGGGACCTGCTTTTGCTTTGCTCGAGCTGACTCCGGCCGCCTGGAGAGGTCAAGCAATGGTGGACGGGTTTGGGTCGGGCTAGAGCTGAGAGCCGAGAGCTGGGCGGGAATACCTGGCAGCGTCGCTGTTGAAGGAGGATCGGAGGGTTTGAAAGCGGTGCAGCAGGGGGTTACTATGCTGGCGTCGGTCTGCAGCGAGGCGCCGTCCAGTTGATGCACGACTTGAAGCCCGTTGTTATCAGTGTGCTGGTCGAGCTTGAGAGGCGACAGTTAACTGTGTCGGGCGAAGCCAAACTCATACATAGATGATATTAGCAGACAACAAGACGAGGACGCAACGGAGGGGACTGCCAAGGCGTGGTGGGCAAAGTTCCAGTCAAGTACGGATACAGGCGGATACGTAGCACCTGCTGCGTTGGTGGCTGGCTGGCTGGCTGGCGGTTGTCAGTTGATGGCGGTGCCGCGGTCGTGACCTTGACCTAGGGTGGTGGGTGAGGCGCTCCAGCTGCAAGAGAATGGAGACCCTGCGGCCCCAACTGGGATGGGATGGGTGAGCCGGTGGTGGATGGCGGATGGTGGTGGGTAGGTGGGCGTCGATGTCCACCTTAGGGCACTTCTCCTGTCGGCCTTGGCTGGCCTCTCAGGGGTTGGCTCTTGAAGCCTGGGGTACTAGGTAGTAATGTACGGAGTATCCGTGAGGGTTTTGGGCTTTGAGGGCTCGGAGGAAGGTTGACCGGCGGTTGGTCGGCCTTTTTGACCTGTAGGCTGTCGGTGGTGAATCCAGAAGGGGAAGAGCACTGAGGGCGGCCAAGCGCGGCCTAGGTACCTAGGGCCTAGGGCAGGGTGGCTGTGGCCTGGGTGGGGATTTCGTGGATGACTCGAGCTCGTGTCGGCGCGTCGCAGGACGGCAGGTCGATAGCCCGCCCGCCCGGTCGGGTGTACAGCTGCAGCAAAACAGCTGGTCCCGGCTGGCGACGAGTCGTGAATACTTGCCAGCTGTCTCGTCTCCAGTGCTCCAGTCCAGTAATACAGGTACTCCAGTGGGAGTGAACGAGCGGCGGGGAGTGGGCGGGGGGGGCAAGAGGAGGAGGAAGATGAAAAGGATGGGGAGGCGAGGCGATGGGTGGATGTTGGGTGCTATTTTAATGATTTGGCATTGGAGTGTGAGTGTTTCCAACAAGGTCTCTCCCATCTCTGCTGGTGCGATATTACTGCTACATAGGTAGTGTACACACACACTGTCTCTCTCTCTCTCTCTCTCTCTCTCTCCCGCTTGTCCTTTTGCTTCCACGTTTGCTTTCCGGCCATCGTGCCTGCGTCTGCCTGTCCTCGCCTGCGATCCCATTGGAAAATGTTGCCGACGGGTGGTGCAGCACGCACCGGCCAGTCAACGAGGCACTGAGACTTGGCGGTACTAGGTGGGTGGGATGGGCGCGAGAAAATGACACGGGATGGATGGCTTGGATGGTTCACGAACGTACATAGTGGGATAGATGGAGGGGATGGGATGGACAGGATGATGTCCGCGGGGGTTAGTCGGCACGTCGGGTATCTGAGTCTATAGGTAGTCCATACTTATCCCGTATGTACGCTGGTGTGGTGGATGGGGCTAGTTGGCGTTAAGATGCACCTCCATCTGGTCACTGGTGTCTCCTAGGCACTAGTAGACCAGAGGGCCTACCTACCGTATACACTCGAGAAATTGAGAATTTTACTATACTAAATTAGGTAAGAGCCCCCTACTAGTACGTAGCCGTTAATATTAAAATATTTACTCTACCGACCTTCTCTACTACTTATCCCTTTATAATATCGTTAATTTACTGCTAAAATCGTTAATTTTTATACTATTTAAATACTCTTATAATACCCTTAAACTATAGAACTAAAAAGACTACTTTTACTACTACTACTACTATTACTATTAGTAAACAAAATATTATTTTAAAACTCCCTATTAAAAATAAATTAGAAAAGTTAAACTAGTACTATAATAACTACCTGTTTTTTAACTAGGGAGCCTCTTACTAAAAGAGATCTAAATACTCTTACTCTTCCTTAATACCTACTTTTCCCTCTATAGCTTACTATAAAAAAAGCTTATACTAATTAAATAAAAAATATTCTTCCTATCTAAGTAAATTTAGTAAATTGAGTAGACCTATTTACTAGCTAAGTATTCTAACGTTTTAATGTTTTAAAAGTACTACTATACATAATTATTAAAATTAAAATAAAATATATTTAAACTAGTAATAATAAGACCTAACTAGGCTATTACTACTCTATTTATTTAAAAACTATAACTTAGTTTAATATACTTTTTACTATTACTACTGTATAGTGTAAAAACAATTTTCTTTACTAGTAATAAAACTCTTAAAAAAATCTAAATAAAAAGATTCTAAAGCTTAATTATATACCTTCTTTTTTAATTAATAAAATTGCAATAAAGTTATAGCTAGTAATTAGTTCTAATATATTTTATAGTATCTTTTTAGTAAACTATATTCTAGTCTAAAATAGGTTCTTACTTATTTAGCTAGCTAGCTTATAGAATTTAAATAATAGTGTAGTATTAGTAAACGACGTATTACTAAATAGACTACTAAATTCTCTTTTAAATATATTTATATTACTAATAGCGTTTTCTAATTTATTTACTATATTTCCTTTTGTAGAAAATCCTAGTTCTATATCTTAGTCCTATTAGTTCTTAGATCCGTCCCCTTATTACTACTATAATAATTTATAGAGTTATATGTTATAAATATAAATAAAATACTATTACTTTTTAAATACCTTAAAAGAGCTATTTATACTTTTAAGAATAGTAAAATAGTAGCTAGTAAAAGTAACTATAATAACTAAATAAATACTAAACTATACTTATTTTATATATATTTACTAATAGTATTTAGTAACTTAAGTCTAAGATTATTTTTAAGAATATACCTACTAATAAGAAAAGCTTCCTCTATACTTAAAAAGACTACATATAACGTGGTTTATTAGTTAGCCGCTTATATCAGTTAGCTACTCATTTTTCCTAATACGCTTAGTCCTAAAGCACTTAAACCTTCGGCACATCATCACTTCATAACCACAATACCAATCTATACACAAGAAGACAAAATCATTCTTGCGATCGAGGCGATTTAATCTACACGCGCAAAAGGCGGCAAATTGAGTATTGCACGTGCAGCAGCTACATACAGAGTGTCGAAGAGTACCTTACGCGACAGAATAAACTACCGACCCTAATACAAACATACCTAACCCAAATAATATTAACTTAATCTAATTAAAAAAGTACTTTTCTAATATATTACTAAATAGAATTTTAAAGGATTTCCTTATGACTTATTAGTTTAAAAGATATAGTTAATTTTTTATTATAGGCACGTGATAATAAGTCTATTAGTAAGTATTAGACTAAGTAGTTTATAAGTTTATGATTATTATTAAGAACTAAATTTACTTATTTATATGATTATTAAAGGACCCTTTAAAAAGATCTTATAGTTATTAAGAAGTAGTTTATATGATTATATAATATAATAATTAAATAGTTATAGAATTAGAAAGGGGGATGTATATAATTTTAACGAGACTAGTTTTATAATAACTATTATTACTATAGTACTAGTAATAGTTAATATATACTGGTAGATATAGTAAAGTGAAGTTTATTTAGTTTAGTAACTATAAATAAGTTAGTTATAGTTATTAAATATATTAATTTAAGCGAGTAGTATATTCCTCTATTTATAATTATTCAAGGCGTCTATTACCTTATTCGTTAGACTATAGAATTAGACTTTCTAAGTAACTAAGTTATTAAACTAACTACTGTAAGTACAGGTATAAGAGTATTAAGGTTAGTACTAAGAAATCTAAAGACTTCCATAGTAATATCGCGGTTAAGAGAGTTAGAGAAGGTATAGGTTTGATGCATAATATGTATATAGGAGAGAGAATATTGTAGCAAGAGTAATAGTTGAATAGTGGTTAATCTTATTGCTTAATCAAGTGTAAAGGGAAGCTAGCTAGGATGTTAGAGGCCCTGAATATATAGGCCTTAGGGCCCTGGGGCGCACAGACCTCTTAGAGCCTCTTAGAACCCTCTGGATCCTCTGTAGGTTTACTGCTGCATAGGGTTTAGCTGCTGCCTAGCTTACCCGTAATTTAACGTTTAGGGTCGGCCACATTAAATACCTAGGTTGGCCACGAGTGCCTAGGGATATTAGTAAGGAAATTATTTGTTTTATCTTTTTATTATTCTTACAACTACTAATAGATAAACTAATAATAAGATAGGTCTAGACTAGATTAAACACTTTAATAAATATACCAAGAGTTATACTAAGAGTATTCATTAAATACTTATTATGAATAACTATAAGAACTATTTATAAGTAGAATTTAACGATTATTATAAATAGAACGCTATTATTACTATTAGTATACCTCTATATTTATCTTATTTACTCTAGCTATTAAATATTACTCTATATTTACCTCTAAAACCTATATATAGTAATAATATTAACGTCTTTATCTAATTCTTTATAAACTACATTACTAAGTCTAAGTTCTTTATCGCCATTTACTACGCACACAATAAAGTTTTTATAGCAAAAAACATTAAATCCGCATTTATAAATACTAGAATTAGCTTATAGAACCTATAGTTCATTATTTAAAAGCTTAATATATATCTAACTATAGATACTAATACCTCTTATTACTAACCCTTTAATCCTACTCACTTAGTAGTTATAAATGCTATCTAACTTATAATAAACCGTCTTATAATCTAATTTTATGAAAAATAGATCTCTATTTATTGAGAAAGTTCTCTAACTCTAATAATTAAAGTAGTTAAGTAAATATTAAAGAGTATATAAGTAATAGTATACTTAATTACTCTTTTAACTAATAAAGTTCGTATACTTAAGGATATAAATATAGTACTTATTAAATACTAGAGGGCTAAAAAGTCTTAGGTATAACTTAGATGGGTACTTAGTATCGAAGAATCTTAGGTTTTACTAGAAGAGAAATAGAAAGAGAAATATCTAGTACTTTAAGATAACAATAAGAGGGGTCTAGTAAAGAGAACTTAGTTAGCTTAGAGACACTATAATATACATAATAAGACGGGATATAACGCGCGAACCTATTCTAAAGATATAGAATTATTAAATAATTTAAATAATAAAAACGAATAATTAACTTAATATATTATAGTTAAGAAATACTTAATATTATAGTAAGGATAGGAAAAAGTTCGCTACTAACTAACATTTACTACTAACTAGTAAACTATATTAATTCAAAAGTATTATAGTCTTTTAATAATAATATAAAAGTTATTCTATTAACTAATAATAAAACTAGTTTTATTAGGTTTGTTTTCTTAATAAAAAAGTAAAATAAACCTAAACTTTTTACTTTATTATATTTAAATCAAATACTAATTAACTTTATTTCACTACTATACTAAAAATACTTAAAAAGAGTCTTACAATCTACTATTTAATATATTATAGTCTAGGATATATAAATAAGGTTATTATAATCCGCTTATTTTTACTAATATAGGTCTAGCGGCTAAAGCTAGATAACGCCAGTACGCCACAAGTCCATTTCTAAATTTTTCCAGAGCCTACGACAGGCACACTGTAGGTAGTGTAATAAAAAAAGGCAGGTACATACTACTGACCAGACGACGCGGTTCAACGGGTGCAGGCCTTAAGCGACAGGCTAGAAAACCTTCTGCTTTTGCCCTGCGTCGCCTCACGCTGTCGGTCGCTCATCTACCACTAGGTAGGTAGATTTTGTAGGAATGTACTATGTACACTAGGTCTGTCCTGTAGGTCGGTTCTCTATCCGGATCTTCAGGATGTACATGATGGGAAGGGGTTTATGGGTGCCCCGAAATATACCGAAAGCTGATGCGCCTCGGGCGAGCAGATCTTTTCCTTGAGTTTTCAAAAAGCAAATGAGCACTGGCGCTTTATCCTGGGCCTCATATGTTTTGTGACAGTGGCCGGCGACCACCTCGTTGGCGAACCTGTCATTTCCCCGGCCGGGCGTCATCATAAGCCCAATCAAACCTCCCATCACGCATGTAACCTCAGCTGATTCCCAACTTCTCATGATAGTCAAGACGACTGCTCAAAGCCAGGTGCCCAGCAACGGGTTTAGTTTGTTCTATGCCAGGAGCGAAAACACCAACGCCGAATCAATGTGCAGCTGTTGATGCCGATTTACGCAGAGCGTAATTGCTGGCAACGCATGTCACTTGTGATAGATGCGATAAAATGGCAGTGCGCCTGCATACCTATTACGCTCTTCTAGTCGCCGTTCGCTGTTTGCGCCTCAGCAGGGCACACAGGTTAGGTCAGGACTGGACAGCAGCAGGAGCAGCCAACTCGCATGGCCCCGACAGCACCCAACTGGTCGAACGGGAGTGAATCTCTCGAATAGCGTCTAGTTGCCGGCATGGACTGCGCAATGCTGCGACGTTCAAGGTCCTACGCCGGGTTCGCGGTGGGCAACAAGTTGATTGCCAGAGTGCAAGATGGCTACCAGTCCGCCAGCGACAGGTTTGGAGTTCTCTCGGGTATCTCGAAGGGAGGCGAAGTAGTATTAATGGGGAATGGGTAGGAAAGAAAATTTTACAGGTTGAAAAGTAGAGAATGTGGGAAGAGAAAAAGAAGAGAGAGGGCTTGGAACGTGGGGTGCGGGCCCAATCCCGGGCGATAAGATAAGGGTGGATAACAATACGCCCGGCTGCCACGCACTGAGCCATTTTGGTCACCATAGGCACGTACCCGCCACGCCAAAGTACGTCTATACTAATAAGGTGCCTCGGCCCTCGGCGGGAACAAGTACCTTTTACGGATTCCCTCGGGGTTTTGCCTTGGAGAACGGGTTTTTTTTCAGGGGTTATTAAACGAGAGTTAATTTTTGCTACTAATATTATAAGGTTATCTTTATAGTTACCAATCTTTATCTTTAGTTTAGGTCCTACTATACTAAGTACTATAGTTCTTTACGTCAACACCGTCATGTCTCCCATCCACGGGTACAATGTCATGTTATCAAACAGCGCTCTGACACCGAAAACGTCG